>JASAND010021214.1:0-76897 GCA_030248195.1 Trissonchulus latispiculum | reverse complement strand
AAACTTTCCAAATACATTATTTTCAAAGTTCTTTAACATTCTGGGACCAAGTCCCGGATTTTTAGGTGTAAAGATAAGAAAGTTTTGGTTTTAGCCATTATTCTCTCAGTACATAGTCGCTACGCCGGATTAGTTGTTATGGCTAGAAAGAGGCACCAAAATGAACATTTTTGCTTTTACAACTTTTGAACTAACTCTTGCGGTTAAGGGGAATATAAGCCAAAACAATTTTTGGTTAAAAAAATGGCCATTTTTGACGAAATCAGTTTTTTCAAATTGAAGCCAACTTTGACAGAACAATTCTCGGCTTTATTTATACTCAATCGATACACCGTCCAACTGCGCTTTTATCAATACCCTTTCACTCGTTGGAGTCCTCGTTGCTTTAAGCTAGAAAAATCTGTAGAAAAACCATTTTGCCAAAATTGCGATTATTTTGTTTTGAACATTGATTTCTGTAAAACTGCCCAATGGATTCGCGTGATTTTTGGCTAAATGAAAATTCGCCCTATTGCGGAGGGACATTTTTCTTGGTTTGAGTTTTCAAAACTTCTCCAGTTGTGAAAAACTGAATAAGAAAGTTGCGAAATTTTGGTGTCATCGCGCATTTGCCGGATTATCTGGGGTACCGAGAACTTGTTGAGCCAAAATCCAAAAAAATGTCCCTCGGCCCACATGTCCTTCATATCATGGCACAAGAAAAAAATTTTGGCCGATCTCATAGTTTTGAGAAATCGATGTTCAAAAATTTTTGGTCTATATTCAGTTCGTCAGATGTCAGCATGTCGAAAGTTTTTGTTATTTTTTACAATTTTGCTAGTTTCGTAAGCTCGTGTTAAATGTACAGATTATGCTTTAAAATGATGTATAAAGCTCTTTCCAACTCCCAAAATTGCGAAAGTTATAGCGTCTCTTGCGCAAATCACCACAAAAGCACTGCACAAAAGGGCTACTCAGCACCTTAAAATTAATTCTTACTGGTCTTTCTGGTTCAACACGGTTGTCTGCGCAGCCACCAACAATACATCAGAACAAGTTGACTGTGGCTCTATCTCCTTAGATTCGAAATAAAATCGGATTAATTGGACGGATTAAACTGATTAAACCAGCTTGACTAAAAAGGTTTCGTATTAGGTATTTCTTTAATTAGACACTTTAATTAGAGACAGTCACTAGACGAATTAAAACGGATTAAAATTGACTTATTTTTTAATCCATGCATTAAACGAATTAATGATAGCTTATACTTAATCCGTCATCAAAGAAGCAGCGAATCCGCCAAATTTTTATCAGAATAATCATCATAGCTACACGAGGATTGAAAACTAGTTGAAACTATACAAGACTGATTAAACAATTAAAATTGATCTATGGAGCGTAGGCAGACCGGATTAAAATTAAGACTAATTAATCAATAGGATTAAGATTAAAATTTTCAGTGGATCTGAGGTGGGAGAAAAACAAACAGGATTAAATTAAAATCTGAATGAATTTTTGAATTGTCAAAAATGAATTAAATTTAACTCTTTAATTCGTTTAACCATTTAACTGGCAACATTTTATTTTGTTTTCATTCCAGGGGCTGTTTCTGATTAATTTCAAGCGATCCGTTAAATTTTAAAAAAACGGGGGCTTTGGGATCTAACTTGCACGAACTCATTCGACCGAAGATCTATCTATCTCGAGCATAAGCTGACAATCAACAAACTGGCCTACTCTTTAGTCCTGGCCGCATTGGATAGTCCGTTATGAAGTCCAACGTCGCCTGCATTGCAGCGTCCGTTGAACAGTAGTCATCCACACTAATGTAGCCAATTGTGGCGTTAGGCAAAACGTTCGGATCCGAATTCAGTAGCTCGACGGCATAAATCATTGCCTGAACTTTGATCAGCTCAGATGGTCGAAAATCGCCACAGATCGCCTGGCCCGATTCCGTGATCAGTTTTTCGCGAACCGAAAAAATCCCACCGAAAACGAAGGTGGCATTGTCGTCTGGGGGAGTTAGGGCCAGATAAGGTTTCAGGGGGGCAGCGTCTTCGCATGGACTTAGAATTGAGTAGAGTATAAGGATCATTAGTGTTACGTGAGGTTTCATTACTTAAGATAAAGTTAAAATGGCAATAAATAAATTAAATGGTTACGTTTGGTCCTGTGGCATGCATGGCTAAAATTAAACTTGAGGTACACACTGGTGAAGAAACTTAAAAAATCAAAAAACATGACAAAACGAAGAGAGGAAAATTTGTTAAAGATATTACGATTAACCGAAATGAAACCCAAATCTGAATGATGAGGTAATCAGATTTTCAAATATCTTCCGTTTTTGACCGGAGCATTATTTTTTCATAAATTTAATTTTTAATTTTAATAATTATACACATTTTTTTCTAAAACTAAATTCTTTCTTGAAACTGAGCGCCTGCCTACCTAGTTCCAGTTTCTCACATTTTACAGCCTGCTGCCAAAAGTTCTGGAGAAGAATTTTGAAGACGCGAGCTACATTTAGATATCGTCAATTTTTTTGTCCAAATTTTGTCCCGGAAATTCCTGTTTGGCTGCTATGTGAGGTCCAATTTAAAACAGCCTCCTGCTTTACGCAGCTGATAGCAGTCAGTGTTGGTCACACTTGACGCTTGTCACACTCTTATCGTATTAAGCAATTTTGACTTGGAACAACTTTACTAGCTTGCCTGCATCTGAATCATCAAATGGTGCGAACCAAAAGTAGAGAGACTAGCCAAACATCAAGATACATTAGTCGTTTTCTTATTAATTTATTAATAATAATAAGTCTTAGAGTGTTAGAGAAAATTTGAATCCAAAATCATATATTCAAATAACAATTCCATTTTACAAAGACATAAACACAACATTGCAATAATTTCGAAATACATACATCTTTACAGCACAACAGACCCCAAAATATTTGTATGTGTTCAGCAAGACTTTAAACCGAACCATGCGTAAATCGGTACCAGCGTTAAAATACAAATCTACTACATCGCCTTAAAATATTGTATGGTAAAATGCCTGAGAACGCCAGCAGGTGATGAATTATTGGGTTGCTACTTAAACCTGATATTGAGCAATTTAATGTTTTTTTCCTTAAGCTTAGAACCTGACAGCGTGACTATTTTGCTAATGCAAATAGCAATGTACAGTAGACCTAATATTCATCTATTACCGTTGTAGAAAGACTGTAAAACTACTGAACAGAAAGTAGTGTTTGTGTATACCATTTCAGTTTCAGTTTCAGTTGGAGACCGAAAATGATTTCAGTTTCACAGTTTACCAGTTTCAGCTTTAGTCGTCAACTAGTGATGTTTACGCTGGCCTGTTTTGTTTCAGTTTCAGTTTCAGGCCGGTTTCAGGTTTCAGGTTCAGCTGAAAATTGTAGTTTCAGTTTCAGTTTCAGTTTCAGCGCCCCTATCAGGCAGGTTTCAGTTTCAGATTCAGCTCAAAATTGGTTCTAGTGTAAGAATGTAGTTCGCTGAATTTGACTGTGTACGTTGAGAAAGAAACTTAGTATCGTAACTTTACTGCAGGTTCACAGATCGGTAGTGTATGTCTAGCAAATCTCCCTTCGTGCCCATCAGATAAAAGATATTAAAATAAAACTAAAGACATGATGACTTTGCTTAATTTCACGAAATCAGAATATACATTTCCACGAAAATTCACAGAAAACTAACAAAGGTATGTATTTCAACTTCGAACCAGAAAGGTGATACGAAATACAAAAATTGAGATTTCACAGCTGCCAACTAAGGAAAGGATAGGGGTCTTGTTTCGATTACCCCCCCCCCCCCAGTACTCAAAATCCTTAAAACTTGACCAAATGAGCTACAATTTGGTATGGGTATATTTACGCTGAGTTCAAATATCGCAAAATTTTTAGATTTCGCGAAATTCGATTTTTTTCGATTTCTAAGGGAGGACCAAGGGAAACCGAAAAATTTTTGTCTTCGATTTTGTGAAAATATGTATATACGGCGTTTCCGGGGTCGTAGAACACGAATCTGGAGTCCGTTTTTCGTTTCAGCTTTTCGTTAGCTCAGTATAAGCTAAAGATTTAAGCTTAAGATGTAAGCTTATTCTGAGCTAACGAAAAGCTGAAACGAAAAACGGACTCTCAGATTCGTGTTCTACGACCCGGAAACGCCTATATACATCTTTTCAACAAAATCAAAGATAAAAAATTTTTTCGGTTTTCCCTTGGTCCCCCCCTTAGAAATCGAAAAAACATCGAATTTCGCGAAATCGATAAATTTTGCTATATTTGAATTCAGCGTGGTCGAAAACATACCCACACCAAATTTTAGCTCATTTGGTCAAGTTTTAAGGATTTTGAGTAGTGGGGGGGGGGGGGGGGGGTAGTCGAGACAAGACCCCTATCCTTTCCTTGGTTGTAGCTGTGAAATCTCAATTTTTGTATTTCGTATCACCTTTCTGGTTCAGAAGTTGAAATACATACCTTTGTTAGTTTTCTGTGAATTTTCGTGGAAATGTATATTCTGATTTCGTGAAATTAAGCAAAGTCATCATGTCTTTAGTTTTATTTTAATATCTTTTATCTGATGGGCACGAAGGGAGATTTGCTAGACATACACTACCGATCTGTGAACCTGCAGTAAAGTCGATACTAGTTTCTTTCTCAACGTACACAGTCAAATTGGCGAACTACATTCTTACACTAGAACCAATTTTGAGCTGAATCTGAAACTGAAACCTGCCTGATAGTGGAGTTGAAACTGAAACTGAAACTGAAACCAATTTTCAGCTGAACCTGAAACCTGAAACCGGCCTGAAACTGAAACTGAAACAAAACAGGCCAGCGTAAACATCACTAGTTGACGACTAAAGCTGAAACTGGTAAACTGTGAAACTGAAATCATTTTCGGTCTCCAACTGAAACTGAAACTGAAATGGTATACACAAACACTACTTTCTGTTCAGTAGTTTTACAGTCTTTCTACAACGGTAATAGATGAATATTAGGTCTACTGTACATTGCTATTTGCATTAGCAAAATAGTCACGCTGTCAGGTTCTAAGCTTAAGGAAAAAACATTAAATTGCTCAATATCAGGTTTAAGTAGCAACCCAATAATTCATCACCTGCTGGCGTTCTCAGGCATTTTACCATACAATATTTTAAGGCGATGTAGTAGATTTGTATTTTAACGCTGGTACCGATTTACGCATGGTTCGGTTTAAAGTCTTGCTGAACACATACAAATATTTTGGGGTCTGTTGTGCTGTAAAGATGTATGTATTTCGAAATTATTGCAATGTTGTGTTTATGTCTTTGTAAAATGGAATTGTTATTTGAATATATGATATTTGATTCAAATAATCACTAACACTCTAAGACTTATTATTATTAATAAATTAATAAGAAAACGACTAATGTATCTTGATGTTTGGCTAGTCTCTACTTTTGGTTCGCACCATTTGATGATTCAGATGCAGGCAAGCTAGTAAAGTTGTTCCAAGTCAAAATTGCTTAATACGATAAGAGTGTGACAAGCGTCAAGTGTGACCAACACTGACTGCTATCAGCTGCGTAAAGCAGGAGGCTGTTTTAGAATTGGACCTCACATAGCAGCCAAACAGGAATTTCCGGGACAAAATTTGGACAAAAAAATTGACGATATCTAAATGTAGCTCGCGTCTTCAAAATTCTTCTCCAGAACTTTTGGCAGCAGGCTGTAAAATGTGAGAAACTGGAACTAGGTAGGCAGGCGCTCAGTTTCAAGAAAGAATTTAGTTTTAGAAAAAAATGTGTATAATTATTAAAATTAAAAATTAAATTTATGAAAAAATAATGCTCCGGTCAAAAACGGAAGATATTTGAAAATCTGATTACCTCATCATTCAGATTTGGGTTTCATTTCGGTTAATCGTAATATCTTTAACAAATTTTCCTCTCTTCGTTTTGTCATGTTTTTTGATTTTTTAAGTTTCTTCACCAGTGTGAAACTCAAGTTTAATTTTTAGCCATGCATGCCACAGGACCAAACGTAACCATTTAATTTATTTATTGCCATTTTAACTTTATCTTAAGTAATGAAACCTCACGTAACACTAATGATCCTTATACTCTACTCAATTCTAAGTCCATGCGAAGACGCTGCCCCCCTGAAACCTTATCTGGCCCTAACTCCCCCAGACGACAATGCCACCTTCGTTTTCGGTGGGGATTTTTTCGGTTCGCGAAAAACTGATCACGGAATCGGGCCAGGCGATCTGTGGCGATTTTCGACCATCTGAGCTGATCAAAGTTCAGGCAATGATTTATGCCGTCGAGCTACTGAATTCGGATCCGAACGTTTTGCCTAACGCCACAATTGGCTACATTATTGTGGATGACTGCAGTTCAACGGACGCTGCAATGCAGGCGACGTTGGACTTCATAACGGACTATCCCATGCGGCCGGGACTAAAGAGTAGGCCAGTTTTGTTGATTGTCAGCTTTGCTCGAGATAGATAGATATTCAGTCAAATGAGTTGTGAAATTTAGATCCCAAAGCCCCCGTTTTTTTAAAAATTTAACGGATCAGCTTGAAATTAATCCAAGAAACAGCCCCTGGAATGAAACAAAATAAAATGTTGCCAGTTAAATGAGTTAAACGAATTAAAGGATTAAATTTAATTCATTTTTGACAATTCAAAAATTCATTCAGATTTTAATTTAATCCTGTTTGTTTTCTCCCACCTCAGATCCCACTGAAAATTTTAATCTTAATCCTATTGATTAATTAATCTTAATTTTAATCCGGTCTGCCTGCGCTCTATAGATCAATTTTAATTGTTTAATCCGTCTTGTATAGTTTTCAACTAGTTTTCAATCCTCGT
The DNA here is from genome assembly GCA_030248195.1 of Trissonchulus latispiculum. Classification (NCBI taxonomy): domain Eukaryota; kingdom Metazoa; phylum Nematoda; class Enoplea; order Enoplida; family Ironidae; genus Trissonchulus; species Trissonchulus latispiculum. The sequence goes on along the minus strand of JASAND010021214.1, from coordinate 70,040 downwards.
GTAGCTATGTGGATTAAACTGATAAAAATTTGGCGGATTCGCTGTTTCTTTGATGACGGATTAAATAAGCTAGCATTAATTCGTTTAATGCATGGATTAAAAATAAGTCAATTTTAATCCGTTTAATTCGTCTAGTGACTGTCTCTAATTAAAGTGTCTAATTAAAGAAATAGCTAATAAAGCTTTAGTCCGGCTGGTTTTAATCAGTTTAATCCGACCAATTAATCCGATTTTTATTTCGAATCTAAGAGATAGGGCCACAGTCAACTTGTTCTGATGTATTGTTGGTGGCTGCGCAGACAACCGTGTTGAACCAGAAAGACCAGTAAAAATTAATTTTAAGGTGCTGGTATCCTTTTGTGCAGTGCTTTTGTGGTGATTTTTCGAGACGCTATAACTTTCGCAATTTTGGGAGTTGGAAAGAGCTTTATACATCATTTTAAAGCTTATAATCTGTACATTAACATGAGCTTACGAAACTAGCAAAATTGGCAAAAAATAGCAAAAACTTTCGACATGCTGACATCTGACTGAATATAGACCAAAAATTTTTGAACATCGATTTCTCAAAACTATGGAATCGGCCAAAAATTTTTCTTGTGCCATGATATGAAGGACATGTGGGCCGAGGGACATTTTTTTGGATTTGGCTCAACAAGTCTCAGTACCCCAGATAATCCGGCAAATGCGCGATGACACCAAATTTCGCAACTTTCTATTCAGTTTTTTCACAACTGGAGAAGTTTTAGCTCAAAAACCAAGAAAAATGTCCCTCCGCAATAGGGCGAATTTTCATTTAGCCAAAAATCACGCGAATCCATTGGCCATTTTTGACGAAATCAATGTTCAAAACAAAATAATCGCAATTTTGCCAAAATGGTTTTTCTACGAATTTTCTAGCTTAAAACAACGAACTCCAACGAGTAGGTATTGATAAAAAGCGCAATTGGACAGTGTATCGATTGAGTATAAATAAGCCGAAATTGTCTGTAAGATTTGGCAGCAATTTGAAAAAACTGAAGTTTCGTCAAAAATGGCCATTTTTTTGGCAAAAATTGTTTTTGGCTTATACTGCCTTAACCACTAGAGTTAGTTCAAAAGTTGTAAAAGCAAAAATGTTCATTTTGGTGCCCTCTTTCCAGCCATAACAACCAATCCGGCGTAGCGACTATGTACTGAGAGATTAATGGCTAAAACCAAAACTTTCTTATCTTTACACCTAAAATCCGGGACTGGTCCCAAAACGTTAAAAAAACCACGAAAATAATGTATTTGGAAAGTTTCATCCACTTTCGCAAAAAATTGAAGCCTACTGTCTCACACCGGCGCGTTTGGACGTTTTCTTGAAAATTTAAAGGTGTAAGTATCGCTTTGTGTAAATTCGACCCTACAAGCTTCAATTCTTTATGAAAGTGGATGAAACTTTCAAATACGATATTTTCGTTATGCTGCTAGATTTTGGGACCAGTCTGAATTTTTAGGTGGCAAGATAAGAAAGTTTTGGTTTTTGGCGTCAGTAGCGCCGAATTCCCTTGACTTTGGAAGAATCGCCAAAATGAACATTTGCTTTTACAACTTTGAACTAGCTTCAGTGGTTAAGGCGTATAAGCCAAAAATTAATTTTTGGAGTTAAAAAATGGTAATTTTGACGAAATTTAAATCTTACGAGACAATTTCGACTATTTTTCTCAATCGATATTTTTTCTGCATAACTTTATCAATACCTACTCGCGGAATTCGTTGCTTTAAGCGGAAATTTCGTAGAAAACCATTTTGGCAAAATTGCGATTATTTTTTTGTTTTGAGCTAAAGCTGCAATAATTCGCGTATTTTTGGCTAAATGAAAATTTGCAAAACCTACAGTACGGGGGACATTTTTCTTGGTTTGAACTTAAAACTTTCTCAGTTGTGAAAAAACTGAATAGAAAGTTGCGAAATTTTGGTGTCATCGCATTTTCCTACTGGTAGGAATTGGTAAATCTATGTCCCTCATTTATGTCCATCATCATGGCACAAGCGGCCGATTCTATAGTTTTGAGAAATCGGTAATTTCAAATTTTTTGGTCTGTCAGTCTGTCGAATGTCGGCATGTCGAAAAGTTTTGCTATTTTTGCCAATTTTGCTAGTTTCTTCTGTTAATGCAGATATAAGCAAGAGTAGTATAAAGCTTCTTTTTCCAACTCCCAAAATTGCGGCAATTTTGGCGTCTCGAAAAATCACCACAAAGCTGCAAAAGAGCAAGAAAGACGCAACCGGTTCAACACGGTCTGCGCGGCCACCAACAATACATCAGAACAAGTTGACCAATGACTTCTTGGAATTCGGAAAAATGGGACCAATTGGTCGGATTAAACTGATTAAGGCCAGCCGGACTCAAAACTTTTTATTGAAAACTGACAACAGTTAGACACTTTAATTAGAGACAGTCACTAGACGGGTGCAAAACGGATTATGACTTATTTTAATCCATGCATTAAACGAATTAATGCTAGCTTATTTAATCCGTCAAAAGAACGGCGAATCTATAAATTTTTATCAGTTTAATCCACATAACTACACGAGTTGAAAACTAGTTGAAAATTACCAAGACGGATTAAACAATAAAAAATTGATCTGTAAGAACTTGAAACATTGGAATAAATTAGGATTAATGTCAATAGGATTAAGATTAAAAATTTTCGGACGTCTAATTGAAGAAAACAAACATGGGAAATTAAAAATCTGGTGGAGAAATTTTTGAATTGTCAAAAATAGTGGAACTAATCCTTTAATTCGTTTAACTTCGATTTGGCAACAACATTTTATTTGTTTCATTCCGAAATTGTTTCTTTAGTTAATTCCAAGCTGATCCATTAAATTTTAAAAAAAAAAATCTAAATTTCACAACTCGATGACTGAATATCTATCTATCTCGAGCAAAGCTGACAATCAACAAAAAACTGGCCTCTTTTTAGTCCCGGCAAGTGTAGTCCGTTATGAAGTCCAACGTCGCCCACTGCAACACGGTCATCCTGGCAATGTGGCCAATTGCCGGTTGGCCGGTTGGATCTGGAAACGGCGCCAAATTGCCGAACTGATGGTCGGCAATTCGTCTCTGGCCCATTCCGTATTCTGCTTGGCAAACCGAAAAATCCACCGAAAACGAGAATTGTCGGCAAATGGGTCTGAAAATTGCCGGAAACCAGATGGAACCGAAATTTTCAAATATGGACTTTAAAATTGGTAAATTTGTAAAAAGTCATTGAGTGTACGTGAGGTTTCATTACTTAAGATAAGTTAAAATGACGGTAAATAAATTAAATAATTACGTTTGATCCCGCAATTTTATGAGCTAAAATTAAACTTGAATTTTGGTGAAGAAACTTAAAAAATCAAAAAACATGACAAAACGAGGAAGAAAATTTGTTAAAGATGTTACGATTAACCGAAAATGAAATTTGGAAATCGATGATGAGATAATCAGATTTTCAAGTATCTTCCGTTTTTGATATGAGATATTTTTTCATAAATTTAATTTTTAATTTTAATAATTATACACATTTTTCTAAAACTAAATTCTGCTTTCTTGAAACTGAGTCATACTTACTAGTTCCAGTTTCTCACATTTTTTGGCCTGTATAAAAGTTCTGGAAAATTTTGAAGACAATACATTTAGTGTATCGTCCATTTTTTTGTCCCAAATTTTATTCGGAAATTCCTGTTTGGCTGTATGTGGAGTCAATACAAAACGGCACTCACCTTTTGCAACTGATGTAGTCAGTGTTGGTGCACACTTGACAACTTGTCACACTCTTATCGTATTAGTAATTTTGACTTGGAATTCTTTGCAACTTTGCCCCATCTGAATCATCAGAAAATTCTCGGAAACCAAAAATAGAGCTAATAAACATCAAGACATTACAGTAATAATAAGTCTTAAATGTTGGAAAATTTGAATCCAAAATCATATATTCAAATAACAATTCCATTTTACAAAGACATAAACACGAACATTGCAATAATTTCGAAATACGCGTCTTTGCAACAACAATATTTGTATGTGTTCGACAAGACCCAAACTTCCGGAGCCGTGCGTAGATCGGTACGCCGAACAAAAATACCAAAATCTACTACATCGCCAAAAATATTGTGGTAAAATGCCTGAAAAGGCGCCAGCAGATGATGAATTGTGCCAATTTATGCACCAAACCTGATATTGAGCAATTTAATGTTTTTCCTTAAGCTTAGAACCTGACAGCGACCTATTTTGCAATACAAATAGCAATATACAGTAGACTAATATTCGTCTATTACAAAGTTGTAGAAAGACTGTAAAACTACTGAACGAAAAGCGTGTTTGTGCAAATACCATTTTCGGTTTCGGTTTCGGTAAGGCTCAAAATGATTTCAATTTCACAGTTTACCATTCAGCTTTAGTCAAAGAATCAGCTAATTGATGTTTACGCTGACTTATGTTTTGTTTCAGTTTCAGTTTCCAGGTAATTTCGGGACTCGGGATTCGGCTGAAAATTGGTTTCGAGTTTCAGTTTCGGTACTATCAGGCAGATTTCGGATTTCGGGAATTCGAGCTCAAAATTGGTTCTGAATATAAGGGTAGTTCGCCAATTTGACTTTGTGTACGTTGAGAAGAAACTAGTATCGACTTACTGCAGGTTCTGAATCGGTAGTGTATGTCTAGCAAATCTCCCTTCGTGCCCATCAGATAAAAAATATTAAAATAAAACTAAAGACATGATGACTTTTAGCTAATTTCACGAAATCAGAATATACATTTCCACGAAATTCACAGAAAATAACAAAAATTTATGTATTCAACTTCGAATTAGAGAAAATGACTACAGTACAAAAATTGAGATTTCACGGCTGCCAACTAGGAAAGGATAAGAGTCTTGTCTCAATTACCCCCCCCCCCCCCAGTACTCAAAATCCTTAAAACTTGACCAAATGAGCTAAAATTTACTATGGGCAGGGCATGTTTACGACTACGCTGAGTTCAAATATCGCAAAATTTTCGATTTCGGGAAATTCGACTTTTTTGGATTTCTAAGGGGGGGACAAAGGGAAACAGAAAAATTTTTTTATCTTTGATTTTGTTGAAAATATGTATATAGGGGTTTTCCGGGGTCGTAGAACACGAATCTGCACAGATCCGTTTTTCGTTTCAGCTTTCGTTAGCTCAGTAAAAGCTAAACATCTAGGCTTAAGATCCCAAGCTTATTCTGAGCTAACGAAAAACTGAAACGAAAAACGGGCATTTCAGATGGTGTTTGACAGGCTCGAAAACCCCTGATATACATTTTTTTCAACAAAATCAAAAGATAAAAAATTTTTCCGGTTTTGGTTTCCCTAAAAATACGAAGAAACGGTCGAGATTTCTCTGAAATCGAAAAAATTTTCATAATTATCAGCAGTGGTAAGAAACACCTTTTTGAGGCCGAACTCTTTGAGTCGGGACCCACAGGTTTGTGTTATGAAGAGAATCTGAAGACATTCTATCTCATAGTTGGCAGCTGTGGAAATCTCATTTTTGTATTTTATTATCACCTTTCTGGTTCCAGTTGAAATACATACCTTTGTTAGTTTTCATAACTTGAATTTTCGTGGAAATGTATATTCTGGTTGTTGAAATTAAGCAAAGTCATCATGTCTTTAGTTTTATTTTAATATCTTTTATCTGATGGGCACGAAGGAGATTTGTAGACATACACTACCGATCTGTGAACCTGCAGTAAAGTCGATACCAGTTTCCTTTCTCAACGTACACAGTCAAATTGGCGAACTGCATTCTTACACTAGAACCAATTTTGAGCTGAATCTGAAACTGAAACCTGCCTGATAGTGGAGTTGAAACTGAAACTGAAACTGAAACCATTTTCAGCTGAACCTGAAACCTGAAACCGGCCTGAAACTGAAACTGAAACAAAACAGGCCAGCGTAAACATCACTAGTTGACGACTAAAGCTGAAACTGGTAAACTGTGAAACTGAAATCATTTTCGGTCTCCAACTGAAACTGAAACTGAAATGGTATACACAAACACTACTTTCTGTTCAGTAGTTTTACAGTCTTTCTACAACGGTAATAGATGAATATTAGGTCTACTGTACATTGCTATTTGCATTAGCAAAATAGTCACGCTGTCAGGTTCTAAGCTTAAGGAAAAAACATTAAATTGCTCAATATCAGGTTTAAGTAGCAACCCAATAATTCATCACCTGCTGGCGTTCTCAGGCATTTTACCATACAATATTTTAAGGCGATGTAGTAGATTTGTATTTTAACGCTGGTACCGATTTACGTTTGGTTCGGTTTAAAGTCTTGCTGAACACATACAAATATTTTGGGGTCTGTTGTGCTGTAAAGATGTATGTATTTCGAAATTATTGCAATGTTGTGTTTATGTCTTTGTAAAATGGAATTGTTATTTGAATATATGATTTTGGATTCAAATTTTCTCTAACACTCTAAGACTTATTATTATTAATAAATTAATAAGAAAACGACTAATGTATCTTGATGTTTGGCTAGTCTCTACTTTTGGTTCGCACCATTTGATGATTCAGATGCAGGCAAGCTAGTAAAGTTGTTCCAAGTCAAAATTGCTTAATACGATAAGAGTGTGACAAGCGTCAAGTGTGACCAACACTGACTGCTATCAGCTGCGTAAAGCAGGAGGCTGTTTTAGAATTGGACCTCACATAGCAGCCAAACAGGAATTTCCGGGACAAAATTTGGACAAAAAAATTGACGATATCTAAATGTAGCTCGCGTCTTCAAAAATTCTTCTCCAGAACTTTTGGCAGCAAGCTGTAAAATGTGAGAAACTGGAACTAGGTAGGCAGGCGCTCAGTTTCAAGAAAAATTTAGTTTTTGAAAAAAATGTGTATAATTATTGAAATTAAAAATTAAATTTATGAAAAAATAATGCTCCGGTCAAAAACGGAAGATATTTGAAAATCTGATTACCTCATCATTCAGATTTGGGTTTCATTTCGGTTAATCGTAATATCTTTAACAAATTTTCCTCTCTTCGTTTTGTCATGTTTTTTGATTTTTTAAGTTTCTTCACCAGTGTGTACCTAAAGTTTAATTTTAGCCATGCATGCCACAGGACCAAACGTAACCATTTAATTTATTTATTGCCATTTTAACTTTATCTTAAGTAATGAAACCTCACGTAACACTAATGATCCTTATACTCTACTCAATTCTAAGTCCATGCGAAGACGCCCCCCCTGAAACCTTATCTGGCCCTAACTCCCCAGACGACAATGCCACCTTCGTTTTCGGTGGGATTTTTCAGTTCGCGAAAAACTGATCACGGAATCGGGCCAGGCGATCTGTGGCGATTTTCGACCATCTGAGCTGATCAAAGTTCAGGCAATGATTTATGCCGTCGAGCTACTGAATTCGGATCCGAACGTTTTGCCTAACGCCACAATTGGCTACATTATTGTGGATGACTGCAGTTCAACGGACGCTGCAATGCAGGCGACGTTGGACTTCATAACGGACTATCCCATGCGGCCGGGACTAAAGAGTAGGCCAGTTTTGTTGATTGTCAGCTTTGCTCGAGATAGATAGATATTCAGTCAAATGAGTTGTGAAATTTAGATCCCAAAGCCCCCGTTTTTTTAAAAATTTAACGGATCAGCTTGAAATTAATCCAAGAAACAGCCCCTGGAATGAAACAAAATAAAATGTTGCCAGTTAAATGAGTTAAACGAATTAAAGGATTAAATTTAATTCATTTTTGACAATTCAAAAATTCATTCAGATTTTAATTTAATCCTGTTTGTTTTCTCCCACCTCAGATCCCACTGAAAATTTTAATCTTAATCCTATTGATTAATTAATCTTAATTTTAATCCGGTCTGCCTGCGCTCTATAGATCAATTTTAATTGTTTAATCCGTCTTGTATAGTTTTCAACTAGTTTTCAATCCTCGTGTAGCTATGTGGATTAAACTGATAAAAATTTGGCGGATTCGCTGTTTCTTTGATGACGGATTAAATAAGCTAGCATTAATTCGTTTAATGCATGGATTAAAAATAAGTCAATTTTAATCCGTTTAATTCGTCTAGTGACTGTCTCTAATTAAAGTGTCTAATTAAAGAAATAGCTAATAAAGCTTTAGTCCGGCTGGTTTTAATCAGTTTAATCCGACCAATTAATCCGATTTTATTTCGAATCTAAGAGATAGGGCCACAGTCAACTTGTTCTGATGTATTGTTGGTGGCTGCGCAGACAACCGTGTTGAACCAGAAAGACCAGTAAAAATTAATTTTAAGGTGCTGGTATCCTTTTGTGCAGTGCTTTTGTGGTGATTTTTCGAGACGCTATAACTTTCGCAATTTTGGGAGTTGGAAAGAGCTTTATACATCATTTTAAAGCTTATAATCTGTACATTAACACGAGCTTACGAAACTAGCAAAATTGGCAAAAAATAGCAAAAAACTTTCGACATGCTGACATCTGACAGACTGAATATAGACCAAAAATTTTTGAACATCGATTTCTCAAAACTATAGAATCGGCCAAAATTTTTTCTTGTGCCATGATATGAAGGACATGTGGGCCGAGGGACATTTTTTTTGGATTTGGCTCAACAAGTCTCAGTACCCCAGATAATCCGGCAAATGCGCGATGACACCAAATTTCGCAACTTTCTATTCAGTTTTTTCACAACTGGAGAAGTTTTAGCTCAAACCAAGAAAAATGTCCCTCCGCAATAGGGCGAATTTTCATTTAGCCAAAAATCACGCGAATCCATTGGGCAGTTTTTGAGAAATCAATGTTCAAAACAAAATAATCGCAATTTTGCCAAAATGGTTTTTCTACGAATTTTCTAGCTTAAAGCAACGAACTCCAACGAGTAGGTATTGATAAAAAGCGCAATTGGACGGTGTATCGATTGAGTATAAATAAGCCGAAATTGTCTGTAAGATTTGGCAGCAATTTTGAAAAAACTGATTTCGTCAAAAATGGCCATTTTTTTAACCCAAAAATTGTTTTTGGCTTATACTGCCTTAACCACTAGAGTTAGTTCAAAAGTTGTAAAAGCAAAAATGTTCATTTTGGTGCCCTCTTTCCAGCCATAACAACCAATCCGGCGTAGCGACTATGTACTGAGAGATTAATGGCTAAAACCAAAACTTTCTTATCTTTACACCTAAAAATCCGGGACTGGTCCCAAAACGTTAAAGAGCACGAAAATAATGTATTTGGAAAGTTTCATCCACTTTCATAAAGAATTGAAGCTTGTAGGGTCGAATTTACACAAAGCGATACCAGCACCTTAAATTTTCAAGAAAACGTCCAAACGCGCCGGTGTGAGACAGTAGGCTTCTGACTTTATTTTCCTGGTTTATTTCCTATTTCAGTGCCGTCCGAAATCACCATTCAAAGCTTCAATCCCCTTAATCCGGCCAGAAAGCTTCCTCACCCACACCTGGCTCGGTTCAGCCAGCCGGCTTCCAATCTCACCAACCTCCAGCAGCGAGTTGCCATCATCGGTGCGGCGGATTCGATAACCTCCGCTGCGGTCAACAGTCTGGCTTCGGTCAGCGAAATGCCGCAGATCAGCTACGCAGCCTCCAGTCCGTTGCTAAGCAACAAACGATGGTATCCTACATTTCTGAGGTACCCTCGCGTTTGTTCCTTTACAGCAAAGAGTAGAGTAGAGTAGAGTAGAGTTAAAATCAAGATGCTATCGAATTCCGTGTGTGTCATCGTGGTTGCTACTGTTTATTGTCGATTGGCTGCTTCCAGCCTTATACCGAGCAAAAAGCGAAGGCAAGGTATCCAAGATTTCTCAGGATCTAGATCTAGAGTTTAAAACAACTGCTGTCTATTAACTGTTATATTTTTCGATATTTTCCTGAAAAATTTCGCAGAAAGTGGTCTGTAGCTCCCTACAGTACAGGAGGTTCTGATAGCCTTGTAGAACACCTCAGATAACTGCTATGGCGTTTATTGAGTGTCATATTAAATTAAAGTGATCAGATGACACATTGAAAAATGCTTATGTTACATATCCAATGCAACAACATAATACAGATACCGGCGTTTCCTGACTACCACATAGTTGACAATTACCATTAATTGTTACCAGTACAATGTATTAGTTACCGCCTGAAAAGTTTACAAATTTACCAGCATGTTTGCTTCACTTCCAGCTTCTTAGACTTCCAACTGTAGAAATTTCAATTTCAATTCCTCGCCCTTTTTCGATTTTTCAGGGTTTTTGGTGGTACGCAACTTTCTTTCATTCGTTATTTAGGCATCGCATTTTTCACATTTCTGATACTTAGGTTCAGTGGCGGTGCAGCTGCCCTTACAGGGGGTACTGGAGGGACTGGCCGTCAGACCCCACCTAAGTAGGGGATAGACCAGTTTCCTGAAAACGATGATTGCCCCCAGGGCAAGTAGGGCATAGATGCCCAACTCTACCAGGAGGGCCGCCCCCTCTGCAACACTGTTGACACCCTTAAACCAGTTTCGGGGGTTCAGGCGGTTCCAGAACCCCCCGGCCTCCTCACCCGTTTCCAGGTTACACCCAGGGCAAGTGCCCTCGGTTTCTATGAAGCTCCGTTTCAGTTGGAAAGTGAGCACGGGCTCACTCTCAAAGTCGGCCCATCGGCACTGGCGACCCGGCTTGGCCCGGACCTTATGATAGGCCGGCCGAACGCAGACCAGCCGGCCGGTCGAAATGTAGGCGGGCAGGGGCAGGAATTCGGTATAGTTTTTGGCGAAGGGCAGATTTTTGACCACGGACATGATTAGGTCCATCTTTTTGGCCGCTCCGTCCTGAAACAGCTCTATGAGAAACTCCCCGTAGGAATGGACCAGAGTAAGGTTCAGGAACCGGGCCCGGTGCTTGTCCAGCCGAATGGCGGCCTCAAAGGTCTCCAGGTAGCTGGCGTGCAGATGGGAGACGATGCTGATCTTCTGATGCAGGGACATGTCCAGTTTCACGGTGGGTGCGCTGGCGCTGCGATGCAGCACGGTGACGCCCATCGTGCTGTGTCCGGCAGTTGCATCAGGCGCAGCATCGGTCCGGCTGTCAGCACGCGTCAGCCACAGCGAACCGATGTACTCCTGATGCAGCTCAGTCACAAGGTGACCCAGGAATGGCGACTGGTTGACGGCACCGCTGGCATTCCGGATCACCTTGACCTGAGGATTGATCTCATAGCGATCGTGATAGGACTGGGCCTTGCAGTCCTTCACGATCGGTTTATGAGCCTCGTAGAGCGTGAGGAGGGGTTCCGGTACTTCCCAGACACCCTGGGAGTAGCGGAGCCATCCGTACTTATTCACGTCGAATTCGTGCAAACTGTTCAGTCTAGGTTCCGACAGCAGTTCCAGTTCATCTCCGTTTCTCAGTTGAGGTTTATTTTCGAAATAGTAGTATTCGTGACCGATATTCAGAAGCATGAATCGGGCTTGTTTCGATTCCGCGAAAACGTACATTTCCACGAAATTGTCGTAACCGTTCAGGTGTAGATAGTTTCCCTTGAAGGGCAAAATTTTTCGAACATACTTTCGAAATTCCTGCCACTTCTCGTCGTAGAGAGCGTAAATCGAAATAGAAATTGTCACCTCCGGTGTCGGTATGCCGAAATTGACGGCTGTAAATCGTCGATTTTCATATGGTCGAACGGCAATATCGCAACAGAGACTGGCCGGCCCTTCCTTCACACAACCGTTGCTGTTCTGGTTTGCATAATATTTTGTGACACACACTTCACCCTTAGAGCACATTTTTTGATCATAACTATAAGTACAGAAGTTTTCCCCGCCCGGACAGTCACAGCGACAGTAGGACTGAAATTCCGGAATTCCGAATTCGTAACTTTTCCGAACCGGAAAATGCTGGGCGAATGAGTCGTAGCGAACCGCATAGAATAGGGAGGAAACCGAAATCGGGGAAGTTGCGTTTGGAGTTGGCTCTATGTCAATCTGAAAGCAGGACTGGTGGTGTAGATCCAGTTGCAACTTTAGACTGGTTGCAACTCTCAGCTGATAGGTTTCGTTGTCATGAAAAAAGTATTCGCCTTCCAGAATTTTCGGCACTGGCCCGTGACAGCTGACCGGAGGCGCCAGGCTGTAAATTCCCGGAGCAAATATGCAAATTAGGTTGAGTGTCCAGCCAAATTCTATCATGGCGAAATGAAGCACAAGCACAAGCACAAGCACAAGCACAAGCACAAGTTGTTATAGTGAGCTGGAGGCAATATTCCTCATGGTCCTAGCGAGGGCTGAAACAGAAGGACATAGAATGAGTCACTCTTAGAAAGTGGAATTTCTGAAGGGATTACGGTAGGCTTTTCTCCTATTGCGTCATCTGAATGAAATGATTGCTGGAATTCGTCTAAACTCTTGAGAGTATGATTAGTGATGACAGATGTAGCTATGTACCGTAAACATAATTATCAGAAACCTAACATGAAATGTTGTTAAATAGGCTTTTCATCTAGCATAGGTAATTTTTAACTCTTGCGAATTGCCACAGAATTAAAATTTCAGCTCTGCTTAACTTGCTGAGTTAAATTTAACTTATTTAACACATTCAATCGAGTTAAATTGAAATATGAATTTAAATTTAAATTTAACGTGAAAAGGCTCTTTCATGAAAAGGTTCGAAGAAATTACCTTTAAATTAATTTAAAAGAAATTAAAAATTACCTAAGCCTTTTTCAATTCTCTTTCATAAATCAATGGAATCATCTCAATTGCCGAAGGAATGGAAGTTACCAAAGTTCTTCCAATTCATAAAAAAAATCGTCGAAAAATTCATTTGAAAATAATAATCAGTTGTGGCTGATGCATTAACAAGCCTTTTGGAGGCTAATCATATTTTAATTTCTGCTCAATTTGGCTTTCGTAAAAACAGATCTACAGTTATATACTCAACTTCTTGAAGCTTATAACATTTGGACTGCTGCAGTAGATAATAAGCAAAATATTGATGTAATGTTTTCTAGATATTGCTAAAGCCTTCGATACGGTTTCGCATACTAAGTTAATTCAAATTTTAAAGTCCATAGGAATTGGAGGAAAGCTTCTTGAGTGGATTAAAAATTACCTGACAAATCGAAAACAATTCGTTGAAATTTGTAAAAAGCGCTCACCTGTTTCGTATGTGTCCTTGGGAGTACCTCAAGGAAGCATATTTGCGTTTTTTAGTGTACATTAACGATATAACTTTTGTCTTGAAAAAACTAAAGATACGATTGTATGCGGACGATGTAAAATTTTTTTCTAGCGTATAATGCTAACGGTTATAATTTTCTTGAAATTCAACAGGAGCTGAACTCTATTTATAGTTGGGTGGAATCGAGACAACTCAAATTAGCGCTAAATAAATGTTTTGTAATGCACATCGGTCAGCACAATGACCGAAACATGTATTCGTTGGGAAATCTTCAACTTGCTTCAGTCCAAAGTTTTACTGATCTTGATGTCATTGTTTCGTCTACGTTAAAATTTTCTCAGCAATTGTGAAGAGGTAGCAAAGGCGGGTTTTAAAAAAGTTCGGCGTTTCATTCAACGGACAAAGAATTTCTTGTAAAACTTTCTATAACTTACGTACGTCCGAAGCTAGAGTTTGGTCACCATATTTACTTAAGGACATTGATACTATCGAAAGAGTTCAACGTTTGTTTACCAAACGCTTACCTGGCCTCCGAAATTTAACATATCCTGAACGTTTATAAGTTTTAAATATACCATCGTTGGAGGAGAGGCGCATAATTAAAGACTTGGTAAATGGTGTTCAAGCTTATACATACTCATACTGGTCTCAACTTCAATGACTTCTTCCAAATTAGTACTACATCAAATACCAGAGGTCACCAATTTAAGATGTCGGTGACTAGAACAAACTTGGATATTAGAAAGCTATTTTTTGCAATTCGTATTGTTCCAATATGGAATTATTTAGAATCGGATATTGTTAATTCTGAAAATTTAGGCATTTTCAAAAGTCGACTCGCAAATATGTCTTTTTATAGGTTTCTTAGGGGCGGGGATTAGTAGCCGGCCGATCGGCGTACCCCTAACTCCCTCTTCCTTCCATCCTTCATTGCCATGTACATGGTTCTAAGAAATACTTAATATTTGCTAGAATTATTTTGTTTTTATTTTGTTTTTTCTCTTGGTTGTTTGTATGCAATATTTTTTGGTTGGGAAATAAAATAATACTAATACTAATACTAAAAGAAATTGCTGAGACTAAATGGAAAAATTTTTGCATTTGTCGTACTTGGACACTAAGATTAGGGTCAGGATATTAGGATTTTAAATTTGATTTTACGATTTTAGGAGTTCAGGATTTTTAACATAAATGCTAATCATTAAGGAAAATTTATTCTTGTCAATTGAAATGTCTTTGAATAACATTTTAATAAAGTAATGCAAAGTAATATTCAAAATTATTAATAGAAAATTGTAACGGCTTTTGATTAATTATTACTTACATCAAGAGTTAATAATAGCAAGAGTACGACACCGTACCCTTGCTAGTGTAATTGGCCTGTCATATGCTCGGAACATTAAGGCCGAAATCTCGGGGGGGGGTCACGGTTAACACAGTTAACCATGTGTTTATATGCGTTTGAACTAAAATGAATCTGATTGGCTAATCCCCTACCTTATGTCAAAATTACGTGTATAAGGTGACCCCCCCCCCCCCGAGATCTCGGGGGGGGGGGACTCAGCTTAACGTTGTTAAGCGTGTGTTTATATGCGTTTGAACTGAAATGCATTTGATTGGCTGCTTCGCTGCTGCTATAGAAATGCACTGGTGAGGGCTACGATAGCTAAGTAACCAATCAAATGTATTTCAGTTCAAACGCATATAAACACACGCTTAACAACGTTAAGCTGAGCCCCCCCGAGATCTCGGGGGGGTCACCTTATACCCGTAATTTTGACATAAGGTAGGGGATTAGCCAATCAGATTCATTTTAGTTCAAACGCATATAAACACATGGTTAACTGTGTTAACCGTGACCCCCCCCCGAGATTTCGGCCTTAATGTGCCGAGCATCTGACAGGCCAATTACACTAGGAAGAGTCCCGTGTCAAACTCTTCCTATCATCTACTCTTGCTTAAATTGACTAAACTGTGTCCTTCTTACGCCCTTGCTTAACATTCAACTTTTGAATGAAACCAAGAGGCTGCAGCTTATTTGAACCAAGAAACCAGTGAAACAATTTTGAAAAAGGAAAAATATCTTCCATTATCAAAAATATTATCTCCTTTTCTTCACGGCAAACTCTCCAGAGAAATATTAGTTTAGTGGCGCACTAAGTTTCTGGAAAAACAAATGGACTGGTTATAACTTTAGGCATTACGCTAAGTTTCTCTTCCAATTGGAAATAGTTTCCGACTGTGTTGGACAAAATTGGTTTCGTCGTACGGGAACTGGATATCGAAAAGCCTCGGATTTGCTCAATTTTGTCAGAAAGGATAAAAACTGTACTAAAATCTTCAGGATTCCGGGATGTTTTAATTTCACGAATTCTTCTTCCATGCTTTCCTTAAACTACAAAACATTTCGGGTTCACTTCACTCAGAAACATCTTTTGACGTGCCACTGGATTAGGGAAAGCACATCAGGAGGACTGTGAAAATATATAATTAACACAAAAAGTCTATCATTTTTGGGTTTACCAAGTTTAATCGTTTTTAGTTTTGCCCACGGATGCTGCAACCAAGATGGTCCTAAATCTGGGCTAAAATTCGTCCTGGCCTGCAACTTGACAGATGATAAAAAATCTTCTTTTCCCTATTGTGAAGTCCAGCACTCTTAGGTTCGGATAGTTTGCCGGATAGTTCAAACAGGAAAGTGAAACGTGGTTGTCACCGACTTTTTTTTCTGCAAGGCTGCACTTCAGGGGCTTTCGGGGTCGCACAACATGAACCCGAAATCCTTTTCTCAAGTATGCTCAGTACAGGTTAAAATTGTAAGCTTAAAATGTAAGCTAAGTTAAAGGAAGAACTGAATTGAAAAATGCATTTCGGATTATAGTGTTTATAGTTTGTTAAAAAACCTCTGTATACAATTTTACAGTAAAATCTGCGACAAAAATTGTTCGGGATCCTTGGGTCCTCCCTTGGTCCAATCGAAAAAATCGCATATCGCTATCTTCAAAACGTTGCAACATTTGCGTTCAGTGTGATAGAAAAGATACCCGCACTAAATTTTAGTTCGATTGGTCAAAATGTTAATTTTATCACTGGGAGGGAAAGACCAAAAAAGCTAACTTTGTCCCTGATACAAATGCTTATTACTGTAAATTTGAGGTAAATAAAAAAACATCAAGCTTGTTTAAGCTTTTTAAGCTATTAAATATTTGTTCATATTTTTAAAGTTTTTTCAACTAAGTATTGAGAACTTCTTCTGTGTACGTATGATATTGAAAAATCTGTAAAAGCCATCCACTAGTATTTACTAAATTTTGTTGCTGCGATTTAGAAGTTAAGGCAAGGTGATCGTATTTTAATATCTAGTTTTCTGCGGTTATGCCTGGCCGTTGCAAAACGCCACTGGTGTGGAAGAAAGTTCCCGCCGAAGATTTTATCGGTGTCAGTCGGATCAAAGGAAAAATTCCCCAAGAAAGCATCCTAACAGGATATAAAATGAAATCTGCTGTATTCTAGACATTTTTAAGCACTAGTTTGAATCGAAAAATGATATGTCATAAGGTTGAAATGGGGGACTGCTTCATTTATTTAAGTGTTCGGTGGAACATAGAAAGAGGGGAAGCTTAAAGGCAGATGCTTGGCGAACTAGAAATTTTGAGTGAAACCTGAGGCCCTAGTCTTTGCATAATTTAGGTATTAGATAAATAATTTAACGACGAACGGCGAACTGCTAAAGTTAAAGGGCTTCTTGCCATGCCTTTTGTTTCTGCCTGAAAGTCCTCCCCTCAAAAACAGCAGTAATATTAGTTGGAAAAATCTGCAAAGAACCTAAACATGGACTTGGTGCGCTGAGGTTAGGTATTAGTTAGATCTGTGCACCTAAATGGTACACCGTAATAGGGTAGCAGTGAGACGTCTCGTATCGGCTTCCTTAGAATAAATGGTTTAAAATTGTGAAATTGACCCTCGGATTAAACGGATTAAATTTCATTCCAGCTAATTAAACGAGTTGAACCGACTAGATTTAATGGAATTTGATTAATGCAACAAGGTGTAAATCTTGTTTAAAGCTTAATCTAACCCTGGTTTATTGATCCACAAGCTAATTTTAATCTGACTTATTTAGTTGCTGTCTCTTTAAGAATTAATTGCCAATAACTTGGGATAATCATTGCAACTTTATCTCCTAAGTATTTCTCAACTCGTTCGAGTTTTTCAGCGAAACGCTTCAGTAAAGTCGAAAGAAGATAGCGGGCACAAGCCATAATACCTTAATTTTAAATAAACCTAATGTGCGTAAACCTAATATTATTTGCCGGTTTAAAAGTTATCTGACTAGTAGATGTTAGGAAGGTATACTCTACGAGACGTAAGATAAACTTGGAGGGGTAAGTGTAGACTCTAAGAAGTAATTTCAGGGGGCTCTGGGAAAGACTTAGGGGGTTCAAAAAGTGGACGGAGGGAAAAAGCCAACTTAAGTCCTCCTTCTGTAGCTCTCTAATTGAATTCTTTGTTGATCATTTTCTCACCATCAAGAACGGCTTTCCCGAGTTTCTCCTTAATTCTTGGTCGCAAAGCGAACCCTATAGAATGGAAAATAGAAGGGCAAAGAAATAGGTATCATAGGACCAGCAAAAGTGTCTCACTCTCTTAACTTTGAAGGCCAGGCAAGAGTGCGGTATCTAGGGTTAGACCTGACGAAAAGTTGTTTGAGATAATTTATGATGTCAATATTTAAGTAACAACCAAAACGCCTGAAGTAAAAGGATGGCATATTTTGGAAAAGGCAAAACTGCAAAAAGCTGTAGCAAACGTATCCACAAATCTATCATATGCCTGGTTTCATTGCAGACAACCGCAACGGCATACCCCTGCAGTCGGAAAATTTTCTAGATTTTCTGCAGTTCAATGTTCAGGAGAACAGGCTAATGTTGCCGGCTGTTGGTTTAATGTTAACCCTCACAGCTTAGAGAACATAGTGTTCAGAGGTAGTGGAGGTGTACAAATTGTCTTCGGGTCACATTTTCGTCAAATACTCTCAAAAAGCACAATTTGACTAATTCATGAAATTAGTTGAGTAACCTATCACTAGAGCGTAGTGCCTATGAGCACGAACAAATTATTGTCGGTGTTGAAATTCAGAAAGGGTTTCCGCTAACGATTGAACCAGTGTTGACACAAAGCTCATTATGGAATCCAATTTTTGTGTTTGATTAAAATTCAACAAAAGCCTTCCGTCTGTAGCTAGAAATTTAAAATCTCTCAAATTTCCTACAAATTCCATTTAACCTTGCCGGTAAAAGGCTGGAATGGAAAATAGCTTGGAAAAGGTGTCAGTCAGCCAACTTTGTTGAAAGATATTTACTTTTATGCTATCGCTTTAGCTTTGGTTCGGTTCGGACCATTGCCCATCAAAAAGGTTTGTTCACACGAGTCACTTAAAAGGCTCAGAACCCAGAATTTAGAGGGGAAACAAGAAAGATTGATGTCTTGACTGAGCCAGAGCACGCCATTTTCAGAACTTAATCCTCAGATAATGACTCTGAGAAAAGAAATTGGAATTGAAAATTGAGATGTAGGATACTTGTAGAATAAATTGCAGCTCTGCCTCTGCCCCTCTTCTAGTTGTCTGTGAGCAGTGAAAAACTTCCTAATGCTAGATTTGTACTTCTAAGTTATACGTACGTCATCGCATGAGGTTAATGGAAACACTTCCAAAATGTATATATATATATATATATATATATATATATATATATATATATATATATATATCATTTCTGGGATAGAAAAATTTCAATTTTTATGACTTAGAATAATATTTGTAAGTGCTAGAAGGCACTCAGCTATTCTTACAAGATCCGATAATCATTTTGATGTTATGTTCATGCAGCAACAGGAATGGGTCCAATTCTGGGATCTACCCCGATTTTGAAAAGAGTCCGAAAGCTCTAAAATCCTAAAATCCTGAAATCCGGAAAGCCCGGAAAACGTTAAAAGTTTGAAGGGATCTATCCAAATTTTGTAAAAAAAACTGCTAGTTTTACAAAATTTAACCAGAAAAATGGAATAAATGGCAACTTTAAAAGACTTAAAATTGTTCTGATTGTCCTTGTGTTTAGACGTGACATACACTTTCTGTTTCTTCAAACTTACAATTGGTTACAATTTTATTAGTTTCTGGAAATGCAAGAGATCCTAACTTGGAATAAGACGATGACACCAGAGTATGCCAAACTGCCAAACACCATCCAATAATGGAATTTTTATTTTTGTTTTTGTTGTTGTTGTTTGTTGTTGTCTATTGTTGTTTATTGTTGATTGTTTCAGGACCGTACCCTCATCCAAGGACGGGATCAAGGCTTTGGTTGTGCTGATCAAACGATTTCGGTGGAACTGGGTGGCGGCTATCGGAACAGACGATGCTTTCGGCAGAAACAGTAAACATTGCAATGTTGATTAGCTTTAGCACTTAACATTTAACATTGACCACTGTATTTAAAGTCCGAGATAAGATTATGCAGAGCTGGTCACTGGACGTGGCACCCGCAGAGTGGACCGGGACGAATCGAAATTTAGTACCACCGTGTCGCCCTTTTGCATGTCATGTCTTAAGACTGATACGTTAAAATATCAGCAACCCAGAATGGTTGAAATCAGTGTCATTATCTTGTCTTCTTGTCCGGGGATGTGGCTCAGTGGTAGAGCGTTCTGCTCAAGATCCAAAGCTCGGCGGTTCGATCCCCGCCCTGGACACTTTTCTTCACATCTTTCAGATCCTGATTTCAACCTTTCACAGATATATATTTTTTGTTTTTCAGTTGTTTATATGCTACTCTACCTAATTTGCATATTCATGTCTGCAGAAAGTGTACAAGGGCGAGAACTTCCTGCAGTGAGTTCTTTTGACTGCGTCCAGCCTCGCTGCATACTTCCACAGGAGCTTTGAGGAAAGCTTGAGTTCTGAGTATTGTAAAAGGCTTTGAGCACGAGTACCGTGCAGTACAATTGTACTAGATATAAATTAAATACGGTAGTGTTGCTTTGAGGACCATAATTTTTATCGGCGGTAACTCATTTCGGTATGTTTTTTTTTAGTTCTTCACGAAATTCGAGAAACATTTCACGCAGAAGGAATCTGTCTGGCAACAGAAAGTGTCATTTCGTTGGATATCCCGGAAGGGGAAGTTAACCAAACTTTGTATGAACTGGTTGATGCAGAGTACAGGACTGATCGCGCTGAGGTTGCCATCCTAGTCAGCAGCAATGCTCAAATGAAACGATTTTTCAGAGTAAGGGTATATACTTTAAATAGAAGCTTTTGAAAGTGAATAAAATTTCAAGAATTCACTGCAGTTTGGATACGAATTTAGAACTTCAGCTGGGGCTGGCTGTTAGATTAGATTGTCGGTGTACTAAACCGAAGGTTGTGGGTTTGAGCCCGTCACCGCAGGTTCGAATATTGCAAATTATAGGTGCTGCAGTGATAATTCCTGTTTCAAATTCTACTACATCCATAACTGAATATTTAGTGACTTGCTAAAACCCATAGCTGGGATTCTCGATGCTCAGTAGACGTCTAGAGCAGTGCAAGCAACAAGGAATCGATATCATAAATATCCCATTAAGTGGGACGCTCGAAGAATGAAATGATTAGTGGCAACTATTAATTAGTGTAATTACTGTGTTTTCAATTTTTCCCAAGAAATGTACTAAATTGCTTCATTTTAGATCGGCAGACAACTTGGATTAGATGAAATTATCGACAGGAAGATTTGGATTCTACCCGACGGATTTAGTCACGACCTAAATCTGGACGAACCGGAAATCTATCCACCCGGATTGCTGGCTTTGATGCCGGATTTTGACTATCCTTCCAAATTTAGGAAATACCTAAATAGTTTAACGGAGACCGAAATTCGACTGAAAAATCCGTGGCTTTACGAATTTCTGCAGACTCGCTCGGACCCAGAGCAATGGCTGGTACGCAGCGAATTGTTAGCCGGAATTTTCGATGCTGCAGCTGTAACTGATGCAGTCGTTTTCATCGGAGTTTGTCTCGGCTATACGGACGGTGAAGCAGGGGAAGCGTTGTTGGAGAAAATTCATGGATTAGGGCTGCTGGTCCCACCTAAATATCAACTTCAGACCCGATTTTTCTACACCAACGGCGACGTTCGAAGAGGCTTTTGGATCTACAACTATCAGCCAAGTCGAATATTCAACGGCAGTTTCGACATAATGGCTGTAGGTCATTTGAAGTTGAAAAATCACGGAGTCATCCCAGAAGACGCAGTGCTGGAATTTGAGCTTGGCCTAGATGAGGATCTAATCTACTGGCCCCACGGCGGACCGCCAAAGTCGATGTGTGAAAAGGAGTGTCCGGCTGGAACCTACATGATTCTAACCAGTGCTGACTGCTGCTGGGTTTGTGAGCAGTGTCCCCAAGGTTAGAGTTAACTTTATAGTTTAGCTGTCTATAGGCTGAGCTGCTGCTGCAGTTACTAAGGCAAAGAGCATCAGTTATTGTCATGGTTCAATATTTCCGCTTTGCTTTGCTTTCGCTTCGCTTTTCCGCTCCTCTTCTCTCCGCCCTCGTACCACAAAAAATTTCACGAAACACTCGGGTTTGTAATGCACTCGTTCGCTCGTGCATCACAACCCCTCGCAGTTTCGCTTAGCGTGCCTGTAAATCAGCTAGTGCACTCTATGTTGTGCAACAACCTATACTAATGAAATCCTTAGTTAAAACTGTTACGCCTAGCACGCTAAAAGCCAGTTAAGGTGGTGATTCCCTTTGGTCACATAAAGTTTGCACCATTATTACTCATTCATTACTTGGAGTTAAGAAGCCATTTTTATATCAGAATGCAGCTTGACATTTTCTCTTTTTAATACATAACATGAAACTAATGTTGCTTTTCTAAAATATTTTAAACACATTTTAGAAGAAGTATATATGTGGTAGCAAAACTGCACTTGTTGGCAAATGTGCACATTTGCCAGTCATTTTGGACAAACTGCACTTTCTCCAGCTGAAGGCTGGACAAACTGTTCCAGAAAGCGCGCATGTCAAGTTTTGCCAATTTTCACTGGAAAAACTGCACCTGTGAGCGTCTCAGACAGTTTTTCCAACTTACCGTTGGCAAAACTGAGGAACGTCTGAAAAACGCTGATGGATGAAACCTTCCTTTTTAATGTTGCACAAAAAAGGTGTCATGGTATTTCTTCATCTTTACTTCTCTATTTACTATTTACAATCCTTAAAATTTATTTATTTACATATTTTCAACTTTCATATTTACTTTAAACAGTATATTGAATGCAATTTTTTTTTCGTTAGTTAGTAAAAGTTTTACAGACAATGTCCATTTTAATTTATTTATTTGATCAATTTGATTTGATCCCAGGGTTTTTTTTTTGAAAATCGGACCTGCGTAAATTTTGCGTATTTTTGTTTTCGAGTGCGTATTTTTAATTTCCACTGCGTAAAATTACAAAAATCGCTTCTCAACGTTACAAAAGCTATAAACGTATTTAGCGTCGAATTAATGCGGTTTTTAAGAGTTTTAAACAACGTTAAGAATTTTAGCTCGAGTTTAAATTGCGTGCTCTCTGTGTTTTGTAAGAGTATGAATGAATATATAGGTGACGAAAAAATATAGATATATACGTAGGGGGTCTGGGGGGCTGCGCCCCCCAGAAGTTGAAGAAAATTTTAAATTTCGGAGTAAATTTGCTCTTAAAACTTTGACTTCTTTGCCTTGAACAGTTTAACATTTAACATTTAACCTTGATTGAACACATGTATAAGATTTTAATTTATATACTATATCAAATCAAATAGAAAGAAAAGCATCGCATGGTACAACGTGGGCTTAGGCACAAAGTACAATCAACTGTAGACGGAAGGAGAATCGAAGATATATGCGGGGGGTTTGGGGGGCGGAGCCCCCCAGAAGAAGCCAGAGCCCAAACTACGGTAAATTGTCTCAAGAAATTAATTTAGAGCACTCTAGAAATTCCTATTACCGAATTTTTCGGCTGCGTATTTTGGTGCGTATTTTTGTTTTTGACTGCGTATTTTTAAGCTCGACTGCGTAAATACGCAGTATTTTACGCAAAAAAAACCGTGTTTCATCCAACTTCAGCTTTACTTTTTCTCATTTTGTTTTGAAATTTCACTTTCAATTTTAAAAATATTGTTTGGTTGCGTTGCTCATAAAAATACTTGTTTGCTAATTTTAATATGTCATTTAAGTTATTTTTAAGTCCTTTTTTATGGATTTTATCTGTAAAATGCACTATTGCAGATTCCGCAATAAATTCAAATGTTTAAAATTGAATATATATGAAGGTGAACATAAATCGAGAAAGGGCAAAAGATGAAGAAATAACAAATTGAAATTAAACAGTGGTCAAATTTATCAAACGTTTAAAGATGATAACAAACCATGACCCCTATTTTTGTGCAACATTAAAAGGAAAGGTTTCATCAATCAGCGTTGTTTCAGACGTTCCTCAGTTTTGCCAACGGTAAGTTGGAAAAACTGTCTGAGACGCTCACAGGTGCAGTTTTGCCAGTGAAAATTGGCAAAACTTGACATGCGCGCTTTCTGGAACAGTTTGTCCAGCCTTCAGCTGGAGAAAGTGCAGGTTGTCCAAAATGACTGGCAAATGTGCACATTTGCCAACAAGTGCAGTTTTGCTACCACATATATAATTTTCCAGATTTTTTGCAGACTCAAGTAAATTTTTTCACGAGACATCGCTTATATCATTCGATACCTCCATTAAATAGCTGGGGACGATTTTTCATTTATTGTGAAATCGCTCTTCGTTATAAAGAAATAAGCTGAAATGTGTGCGTAACCAGTATTTTGCCTACTTTTTTACAAGTTTGTCAAGCGATTACTTTAGCTAGAAAGCAGTAATCGGGCAACTAAAAAAACGTCCCTGGGTATATAAACACATCTGTAAAGTAACAACACTCCAGCTTGCGTGGTGAATGCTACACAATCTTTTGAAAAAATTGGTCGTGTTTTTGCAAAAACTACATTTTTTATGATAGAAGCCTACGGGATAGCTGTTGTAAGATGATCATCCGTCGGATAATTTGCCCCTGTGAGACCTTCAGATCGACGCCCTTAGTTTGATTTTACGGCTTGTGTAGTTCAAGAAATGATGGATTATTTGATGACAAGTTTTCAACGCCAAAACAAGAAAATCGGCTATATCTCACGGTATAGAAAGGCTAGAACATTGCTTTAAAAAGCAAAAATATGACGCTCAATGAGATCTTTCGAATGCATATAGTCATAATTGTATAGCTGCTGCCAAACTTTCAGAAATTGGGAAAAACCGCCCTGACCGGAAATCTCGAATTTTTGAATCGGGTTTGGGCGGAGGGTGTTAGAACGCTAAAAGAACGTATTTCGGAAAGTTTCGTCACATTTCATCTTGATTTACGTCGCCAACCAACAATTTGCGCCCAAAAGGAATCACCACCTTAAATGAATTGACTAACTAAACAACCTACAAATAAGGTTGGATTTTGTTCTGACTTCTGCAGTTCTGCGCTAGTATACAGAACATTTGCGTGTTCTAGGCAAATTTAGTAACGAGTCAGAGTCGACTAGTTGCTTTACCTGTCCACAAGGGATGAAGAGTAACACCGATTTCACTGGATGTATCTGGATTGAAGAGTATTTGCGATGGAAGGATTCGGCTCAAATCGCCATTACAACTGTTGCCTGTAAGTTGTGACGACCATCGGAAACACAGTTAACAATGATTTTGTGAAATTAATTTCAATTGTTTAGTCCTAAATCTAGAAAAATAAAGAAATAATTTAAGGCAGAAATCGTTCAGAAATGAGTGCGGAATCTCTACCACGTAGTTGCTTCGAGAAGACAAATCTACTAGGCTGGGTTTGATTTAAAAATAATGCATTTACCACATGCGTTCTGCGAAACAAGAGTCCGTGTAGGGCCTAATGTCTTGAGCCTCCCTTCCACGAATGCAGTCATTATTTGAGGTGACACTCCTGGCTCTACGGCTGTGTATCCGTGCATGAGCACCGGCACCCTAGACCCTGAAAAGGTCAGAGAATTACTCTGGGGGTTACCTTTACCGTACTGCGAAATCAGCATACGTCAGTCTTGCTTCTGTAAGCCTGTAAGATTAGCACTGCGGTTTTGCATACCGAAAATTTCGGAACAGTAATTCGGTGCCGAAGGTCGTACGAGAAATCACAGCAACTGATACCGAAGAAAACGGTGCTGAAATTTCTTAGGATCTTTTCGCGCAGCAAGTTAAACGAGTTGAAAGAGTGAAAATCTCAATCCTTTTTGCGTTCAGGGTTAAAAGAGTTAACAGTTCATATTAACTCGTGTCCAGAGTTAAACGAGTAATTTTTTCAATTTTAGTCTTTTGAGGCCTTAAAGGCGAAAAGGCCCTTAAATACCTTATGTTAGACACACAGATAAATGCCGTGTACTAATTAATTACTAGCTCTCTGTTTTCATTAAATAGGCTTTGTGTTTTAGGTGTCGGCCTTTTCACCTGTTTCACCGCCCTAGTATTCTTTATTCGTTACTATCGAACTCCGGTTTTCGTTTGCTCCAATCGTCCCCTGACTGGCACACTCCTACTATCAATTGCCAGCAGCTTTGTCCTACCAGTATTCTATGCCAGACGTGTTTCCAGTTTTATGTGTATCCTGGAAATCCTATGGTTCAATCTGAGCTATTCCACAACCACCGGCATCTTTCTGGTGAAAACTTGGCACGTTTGGCAGATTTTCAACTCCAAATTGTCGAAAACAATAGGCCGAATGTCACAACGTCGACTGCACCGACGAGAACTATGGTTCAGTCTGTTCTTTTCCCTCATCTCAGTTGCAGTTGAGATACCGTCCCTGATCTTTGACCGGCCTGAGGCCATGCCACATCGGGGGGACTGTCTCCATAGTACCATCCCTCGGCTGATCGGTTGGGTTTATGTGGCTTGTCTAGCGTTCGCCTCAGCCTATATAGCTTTCAGGGCCCGTCACCTACCAGAAAACTATAACGAAACCAAATATATTTGTACCAGTGTACTACTACTACTAATAGGATGGATAGGTATACTCCCCAGCTACTACATCAAAACTCTAGAGCAGCAGATTTTATTTGTTGCCATCACACAAGTGACTGTGTCCCACTTTGTCCTGGTACTGAACTTTGGTCCCAAAATTTATGTGATTCTCTGGCATCCGGAAAGGAATACGACCCTCTATGTGAAGAAGCAGAATATGCTGCATGTCTGGCGAAATAGCAGTCCTCAGCATTCGGCGAATGGGGCCTCTCAGCGACAAACTCGATATTGATGCCTGTGGACTGTCTGCGGGTCAAGTCACACCTGCAAGCTTGCAGAAAGTAGAAACAAAAAGCTTAATCACAATCAAACCGTCTGGCTCATAACTCACCAGGCGTTTCTAATTAATTAGAAACGTTTTCTTCCATCATTGTTAAATTCACTCACAACCTTTACCAAGACAGAACCACAGCGTCGATAGGCTGGAGAAATCGTGGGAAAAGAATCTGGTTTATGGCTGGTTTTGTTTACGAGAAAACTACTTAAATAATTATCTCTGCTGAACCCGTTTGTTAAAATAGAAAACTACGAAATGTTTATTTTTGCTGATCCGTTGCTGCTTGAAACAATTATTGCTCAATGTTCATGTTTTTGTGACAATGTAACTCACGGACGGCACGTGGCACGGCATATGCTGTTTGTTCATTGATTTTAATAAAATCAAATGTCAAATCGACCAACACATTTCGTAATGTGAGGTGGGGGAATGATGGGTGCGCATCCCCGGACCGACAAAAAACTGGTAGACATTCTCAGCGAGAATGGGAAAGGGTGGCTTCTCTCGTTCTGTGGCCAGTGTTATCAAAATTGGGTTGAGTTCAACCTGGGTTGAACCCATAATTGGGTTCAACCTAAAATTTTAGGGTTGGCTAAACGCCGGTACTCAACCCAATGTTATCAAATATTTTTGGGTTGACATATCTTTTCCAGCGTTAATTTGTTTTCAACTCAACCCAAATTTCAAACCTGTTTTTCAATCCGGATTAATTCAACCCCACTTTGATAACACCGGGGTCAAAGTTTTCAATCCAACTTCAACCCGGGTTGAGGTTTCAACCCGGGTTCAAGCATCAACCCGGGTTGAGATTGGGGTTGAAAACTTCGACCCAGTGTTATCAAAACAGGGTTGAATAAACCTGGGTTGAAACAACAGGGTTGGGGTTGAAATTGGGGTTGCGTTCCAACCCAGTGTTATCATTATATTAGGGTTGAAATTTTGGGTTGGTTTTCGGGCTGAAATGGCTAAATCTCAACCCTGCTCAGTGAGGAGGGTTGAGATTTCAACCCGGGTTGAAACAACAGAGAAGACACTTTCCTTCTAGTTATACAATAAAATTTTTTATATTTTTAAAAGAACATTTAAAGGTACGTATCTATTATTTTTATTCTTTGGTCTTTTAAAGTAAGTTTAAAATATATATCTCATACCTCCATTGGTGATATATGAGGACATTATTGAAAACAAAGTGATTTATTTAAGCTTTGTTTCAGCAAGCTTATGCATTACTTTTTTCCATCCCAATCCACAGTTTGCTTGGTATTTTGCCATTTATGATAAGCTAGCATATATATGTAGCTCTAACTGTGGATCGTTGGCTAGAGCCTCAAAGGAAAGGCTACTTTAGTGCTTTCTGAAAATGGGATTGAAATCTGGGTTGAAAACTGGGTTGAATCGGGGTTGAAACTGCTCAACCCGGGTTAAGCTAACCCAACCCCAAAAAACAATGATAACATAGGGTTGAGCGGCGGGGTTTAGCCAACCCGAAAATTTTAGGGTTGAACCCGAAAATAGGTTCAACCTGGGTTGAACTGAACCCCCCCGCTTTTGATAACATCGGCCCCTGGAGGGAAAACTGGTAGAGCCATCCTCGTTTTCTACAAACAATTCCACATTTTCAGTAAATTTTAGCGAGGGTTTCACAATATTTCTTAAAAACCGGTAAAATTTTTATTTTTTTACTAACAGCCTGACTGATTAGTCTGCCAGAGGAGCAGTGAAGAGGCTTGCCGTGCTGCACAATTGTGCTTGCAGTACAATGCCAAAGCAGTTGTAGGATATTTGCTTAACACTGAGACACGCCACAAGCTCATATTATTAGAAAAAGTAGCTAATAGAGCATAAGTGAGATTCCATACTATACTTAACGAAGCCGTATAGTTAGTTGATTTGCAACGTGCTGCTAGTAAATCGAATCATCACTGTCTGTTTATGTTGTCCACATTCAATATCTGTAACACAAATATTATTATTATATTATATTATTGTAGGAATATTATATCCAACCGTTCGTCGCCAGCTTAGTTTTCAATAAGTTTGTGCAACAGCTGAAATCTGAAATCTGAAAAGCTGAAGCTTATCTTCATTTAATAATGTAGCATTTTCACAGTTGCTACTTCCGCGTTATATTCACAGCATTTTCTTTTCCAGAATATGGCATGCGATTGCGACTTCGATTGGCCGAAACTGAGTGTTCCGCACTGATGATTGTAATTGCTTAAGTCAGTGACTGTAATAATTAGTTTTTACCTTATGAAGTCATTGAAGTTTTTAGCCAGCAGTTGCAAGTTAACCAGCTATTTCTGGTTTTTGTGTGTGAGGGTATAGCAGCTCTACTCTGTGTTGTTAATTCTAATGCGAGCAGCGAACAGTCAGACAGCATTCAAATTTTCATTTCTATGATTTGATTTCTTTAAATTGGCAATAATCTATAAACCAAATTACTTTCGTTGAGCACACTGTTTTCACATTCATAATTGTTATCTGCACAAATTCTCGAAGCCATATCTGATCCATTTCATGCTTTAGGTTTAGTATTTTTCAATATTTAGAAGACTATACAATGATGACAGGCGTCAGCAAAATCAATTCCGTATTTAATATTATATCCATTAGCATATCTGGAATTATTTTTATTTATTACGTTTGCGTCCTTGGAGGTGATGTATCAAACTTTCCTGTACTAGTGGGTACTAAGGTAAAATTTGAACTACGCTTCTACGTTTAAGCTTTAATACTGTGAGTTGAGTGACAAACATTACTAAGTATTCGTTTGCTTATGCATAACGTTTATGGTGAACGTGAGACTTGTGATTCTCATGAGCTGCTTTGAGAATATGAGATCATGTTGTTCAGGTTATTCAAATAGTAAACTTGTGTGCACAGGAGCTGTCAATTTGCTTATTATATTTCAGTTTCAATATGATGCAAAGTTTCCATCAGTTACAGTTTGCAACTATAATCCTTTCTTCCAGACCGCCTTCATGCTATCTCCTATAGGAAGATTTTTTGTGAGTCACAAGACTGTAATTTGGGATAACCCATTGCTACAATAATTGTTAATACAGTGAGATTATTCATAATGTTAGGAATAAGACTTGTGTTTAGTGTGTAAATTTATGATCACAGATTCCTTTCATTTTTCCGGCTACGCCTCAGCGTAGCCGGCTATTATACATTATGCCACTGTGTTTTTGCGCTCCGTCCTGTCTATTTCTGACCGGTGGCAATTACTCTCTGTGCTAAACATACTAGGGGGTTTAGGATTTATATGAAAATACGTCTATATGTAACCAATCACTAATAACGTATAAAGTCATCGAAAATGACTCCCTAGCTCAAATATGCAAATTAGGACCAACTATCTAAATTTAAGATTCGGTTCGTTTCAGTTTATTGCTGGGGACAGTTTCAGACATACAGAAACCGTTATAGAAATTAAGTTCCAACACAATAGGCATTCTAAACATGGTAGCATTGACAAAACTTTCCCTGTTTTACCTGTTTCCTCGTAGAAAGGTAGACTGGCGAATATCAGAGGCCACTCCCAAAGTATTGGAGGCAAGGAGTAAGCGTTGCAAAATGCTACCCACCGTGGCTGTGTTGCAGAAATCAATGTTTAACAAAAATTCGAAACGTGTTCAGTCTTCATATGATCTATTCTGGTCGGAATTGGACAATTTTTTGCATTATCAGTGTATTGCGTGACGGCTATTATCGTAAACTAGCAAAACGGGGAAACTGTACCAGAGTTTTATATTTTTATAATAAATTTAAATCAAATTTAGGACAAGGTACCGAAGCATCTCAGGTGAAAACTGAACGGTGCTGCAGAAATTACTTGGTGTAAACCTCTAATTTTTATGAAACCTTTGAAACATTTAAAAAATTGATCCCTTTCAGCAATTAAACAAATGACACTTTTTCACAACGTGTTCTGCTTACCCCGTATCTGCCGTACGCAGGCTTAAAATTCAGCTTCGGCCACAAGTACTAATACTGGCTGGTAGCACATACAGGAGCAACATTGAGGATACTAGGGAAATACGTGTGGTTAGAGACAAATTAGGCACGATCAAAGAATAGTCTGCGTAGCCGGTCCTAACTGTATGGCAGCTTAGCTCCACAACTTGCCACAAACATTTTGCAGACAACTTCTGCTTGTTACACATAAACTAACCACGTATGTCGTGCAAATCAAGATCAAATTTTGAGTTGTCTCATACAGTTCTCAGCTCTCAACCATATGTAATTTGAATATGGGCGAGTACGAGAGTGCTGCAGCCAATTGAAGAAAATTTTCCCAAATCCCCTTTAAGTATTTAGATTATTTTTACAAACCTGTGAACAAAAGCATTTTCATGCAGTTTCAAGCCGCGTGACGAAGGCCAGAAGCTTTTTTGAACGATTTATTTTATTTCGAACGATCTAACCCTAGATACACTAGGGCATTGTTTCCGCTGACGTACTGAAATGTTTAACAGCAATTAATTTAAAATAGAAACATTTCCGAGCTTATTATTATTATTTATTATTGTTTATTTATTTATTTATTATTATTATAGCTTATTATTAAGCTCCGAGCATAGTTTCCTAGCAGAACTCATCCCAAAACTGAGAATTTTCGACTGATGTATGATATTTACATATTTTTAAAAATTTGAAAAATCGCTGTAATGTGACATTCTCGAACTTGTGTGTCCAAAATGGTGCGTTGAAAAGTACTGGACATAGCTGTCAGCATAATTCATGTTACGAACCAATCCTATGGCATGAATAAATATATTAAAATCCAACAAACAGAATTTTGCAACATAGCTTGGTTTTGCCTATTTTGCTAAAAATCAACAATCACAATTTTGCGGAAACAATTAATATCTTCACCACAAATTTTCGACACTGGCAAAAAATTCCTTGTAACATTGGGTTTCGTTTGAAACGTTTATTCATATTGTGTGTCACTGCAGGATTAGAATTTTTATTAAGACTTTTATTTTTTATAATATGTAATCAAACTTAATGAC
The DNA here is from genome assembly GCA_030248195.1 of Trissonchulus latispiculum. Classification (NCBI taxonomy): domain Eukaryota; kingdom Metazoa; phylum Nematoda; class Enoplea; order Enoplida; family Ironidae; genus Trissonchulus; species Trissonchulus latispiculum. The sequence continues at coordinate 38,446 of JASAND010021214.1, read as the reverse complement.
CCTTATTTTTGGTCACCAAAAGCGACAGAATTTAGCGATTTTCGGCAGTTCGTTAGCTTCAAAAGTTAATTAAAAACATTTGAAGGTAAATTCATAAATCTAATTCCACAGTGACATAGTATTTGATTAGGGGTTTAAAATGATACCAAATGTTATCTGGTATCTTACACCAGTTTCGAGGTTTTTTTTACGCAGAATTGTTATCTACAATTCTTCGATTTCCTATGTTTAACACATGCAGACCTCAGCTTTAAGGTGAGTTTTCTTTGCAACCGTAGGAAATCCGACTTCAATTTTATAAAAACGTTAAAATATTTCACTTAGACAATAAGATATGTAAAATTAATAGAACTGGAGATGGTCGAAAAAATGTGCCTAAACTGGCCTCTTCTGAATTATTCTTGAACTGTTGTTAGGAACTAAATATTTCTGTGCCCCACGCGAGGCACAAAGTGTAACCTTTTTTTAAATATTGACAGTTTTCCTTTAATATTCGGGCACAAATCTAGGCTCTGGTGGTGCTTCATGGAACAAAATATGCACTCTACTTCAGAAATAGAAAGTTTCATTTCAGAAATGAAGCTATGCGATATTTCCTTAAACCTCGACTCTCAACTTCAAAGTTGAGCACGTTTCTTTTCAAAAAGTTCCATAGTGCAATAGGATGCCGCCAACTAAAGCGAGTTGGTAAACCGGTAATCCAAAAATTAAAATACGTGAATTAATTATGTTAAATTAACACCACTGACTGTCCTACCAAAAAATCAGGACAATGATTCATGCTTTCATAGATTGCAATCTAATATTAGTCAGACCTAACATAGTAGCTACATTGACGTTTACTTTAGTCTGCACCATTAGTTCATTTTGATTTTTCAGCCCAGTTCTTCGTTTTTCTGTTGTGCCTATTTTAGGTTCACACCATTGAAGAGTACAGAAACATATTACGCTTATCTTCCGAAGATGCTTTACGTTTATCAACTGCTGCATTTGAGTCTTTCAACAGTCTTGCCCTGCCAGCTAACTGGAAATCTGCAGTTGATGAAACAAGAGGTTATTTATTATGTTATTGTAAAATTGAGTGCAAGCACAAACTTAAATTAAGTTCAGGGCAACTCGAAAATAAAATTGTATACAGAAGTGGACACTCCTTTGGGTTTATACTCAATAAATGTTACCGCTGACTTGAATCAGTGGTAGCAAGAGTACATAATAGAATAAGAGTATGAAACTCTTACGCTACTATGTACTAAACATGCTTGATATGCTCGGGTCGCTAACTCGGGACCCCCCCCCCGAAAGTTTCGGGGGGGTCCCACCCTACACTAATTACATGCTTTCATATAAGTGTGTGTCTGCTCGCTGATTCGCTAATTAGCTTAGGCTTACGATAGGCATTTTATTAGTAATTTTTAATTAATTAATTATAACTTTAATTAGGTTAATGTAATTAAAAAACTAATTCGACAACTTTGTAGCATTTTTTCTGCTCTTCCAATGATATAAAAATTGTTGCGCAAAACAAAAATTCGTAGAAATGTATTCTGCAACACTTTTTATATCGTTGGAAAGAGCAGAAAAAATGCTACAAAGTTGTCGAATTAGTTTTTTAATTACATTAACCTAATTAAAGTTATAATTAATTAATTAAAAATTACTAATAAAATGCCTATCGTAAGCCTAAGCTAATTAGCGAATCAGCGAGCAGACACACACTTATATGAAAGCATGTAATTAGTGTAGGGTGGGACCCCCCCGAAACTTTCGGGGGGGGGTCCCGAGTTAGCGACCCGAGCATATCAAGCATGTTTAGTACATACATAGTAGCGTAAGAGTTTCATACTCTTATTCTATTATGTACTCTTGGTGGTAGTTTGATTAAAATTTAATCAAAATTAAAAAAACACAAAGTTTGATCAAAAATTGTTTATCAAAATAATATTCACTGAATTTAACCCGGATAAGGTCTGAAACAAGGCTTTGCTGAAACAAGGCTTTGCTATGAAACATATTATGCTTGAAAGAAACTAAAACTATTTGGGACATGATGAGTGTGTTGTTTTGTTATTGGTGCTAAGGTGTTATTCTTGGGCTAAGTTCGAAGAAGCCAAACAAAATCGATGCAGTGTTAAGAACCTGCACTCTTAGCGCGACAAAGATTATATAAGATCAATTTTCAAAACTGTTTTGCAAAGGAGTAATTTAATAATTTCATTCGCGTCCCATATATGGTTAATTAGGTTAGTAGTAGTTATGTCGTTATAATTTTGTCGTTGTTCATTTCACTGGCGAACGTGAGAGCAAACTAATTCAGGTGGAATCTTGCCTTACTTTTTCATGGAAGTATCTTAAGAATGAAAAAAACTGTAAATCCTTCAATAGAAAAATCAGGTGTTGTAGTTATTATTAGCTTGTTCTTAAAATTAGCAATACGGCCAGAGATGGCAGCACTTCAAATTTCCAAAGCATAATATGTCTTTCTTGAAAAAGTTATTGGAAAAGCTTATGGTTTATTAACTACTTGATGAATTAGCACTTGTATCCTCACACGAATAGCATGTGTTCCTAACCAATATATTTCATAAATATAGTTATTTTCTTGCAATAGCCATAGTTGGTTAATGTGTTCTCAATCAAATCAGTTTTTTCAGAAAATGCGTGTCCAAATGGTTGGCGTCGAGGGATAAATGCTTGCTATGCAGTTCCTCCTATTTACAACCTTCAGTAATGTTGTCCAATATAATTTTTTTGTACCATCAAGACCATAGGTTAGCACGGGGTTGTCTGGGTGGTACAACCAGGACAAGGTACGAGTCCTACCGCCGTCGGGGACAAGGGGTTACGAAAAAATGGCCAAGGGGTAAGCTAAAATGGTCGGAAAAGATTAGTTTTTACACTAAAATATTAAAAATTTTCGGCTTCGCCTGAATCTTTTAACTAAAATTTTTATATTTTGATAACTTTGAAACTTTGAACTTTGAAACTTTGAAATTTCTTTTGAAAATTGAAGATTTTGTTGCAAATTTCAAAAAATCTCCAATCTTAATAAAATTAGCGTTAACTTTTCGACAAATTTCACTAATTTATTCTTGAGGTATAAACCCTCGAAAATTTCAGTTCAAGGTACAAGCCCCCTCAAAATTTTCTGGGACAAGCCCCCCAGGACCCGGCCCTATGTTAATGTATGATCAAGACTACATAACGAAAAAGTGATGATGGTGACGGATGGTCTTATTTCCTGCAATCGAGTTTTGTTGACTATTTCAATAGCATATATATTCGATGAATATGTAAAAAGCAATATATATTCATTGAGCATAATATAATAGAAGGTATATTAAATGTCTTAGATTGGCTGACTCTAAATACGAGCTTTTCCATTTGTTTAGCTTATTTACTGGTCCTAATGGCTAGAAAAATGCAAACTTATTCCGTGGCTGTAGACATAACTTGTTTGTGTACAAATTCGATTTTGTTTATGAAAAATGAAATCATGAAAAGAATCTTGTGGTGTCTTCAATCTGTATCTGAAATGCGGAATTAAAACCCATGTTCTGCTAAATCTGTATATTCGGGGATAGCGTATGTAGCAACAAGAAAAGGAAGTCGTTTATCAGCGATTTTGAATGATGAAAGTTCTGGCAACTAGTAGATGTCTCAGTATTGGGCGAGTTAAAGAGGAAAGCCTTCGCTCTTTTGCTGTTTTAGTTGCAATACGACAAAATTGATGGAATCATTATGCCAGAGTTTGCATCCACATTCCCATTTACCGATTTTCAGCGATGTTGAGCAGTGGGTCGATTTTCTGACGAACATCGCGTAAGTACTTCAGGAGGGGGAGGGGATAGGAACGGGTTGGCACGACATCGTCGGTGTGAGCTGGATACTTTTTTACCCATCGTTAGCCAACATATCAAGGTAAAAAGTTTAGGGCGGGCAACAATATATCTCATATGCACCGTTTTTGGCAGGACGCCAAAGTACAAAGTTTGGTGCAAACATTTGTTTATTCAAAATGATTTTTTCAGCTCTGATGGATTAACGGTTTAACAGATTCTAATACTGAATATTAAAAGTATTCAGGATTTCGAGCATTTCTTCAGCAATTACAGTGTAGGGAATAAAACCCTGGTGCTAGATTCACGATTGACTGACCGTCTAATTGCAGGTTTTTGTCAAAGGTGTGCGATGTCCAAGAAATAATAAAGTGAATTTGCAGTTGTCTATTGATTAGGCTTGATATTCGCTCACTTGAAATGAGATAAAAATCCCTAGATTCAAAGATTATTTACTCTCACATCAAAATAGTTCACAACAGTTTTCAAAACCAAACTTGGCCAAAGTATAAAAATACAACTAAAATAGGACTCACAAAATGGCAGAAACTCTACTAACTACCCACCGACTACCCACAGGACCAACAAGACACCAACTGACTTGATCCGCCATCTTTGAACTGGATCATCACTATGAGTCATAATTGAGCTATGAAATTAGCTAACGATAATTTTACATTGATTGTTCATGAAACATTTCAATTTAGGTTGGAACTTATCTACCGTATACTTAGGCTTAGCTCACGCGTTTATCCTATACTCTACAAAATACCCCCTCTTGCCGCCGCCCGCCCCGGCGCGGCGTGTCCACCGAAATTAGTACAGGGGTTAAACCAATTTTAAATGCTAAAATTTTCGGTTGCGCAACCTAGGTGAAATGTTAGAGAATAAAACAGAGTTATAAGGAGCAAAACTAAAAACGTTGACACACCGCCACGTATCCGGGCAGACTTTTCGTGCCACCAGGCACACTACCAACTATTAGGCGCCTTTTTAAACGAAACTAATCGGCTGCCCCCGATCAACCCACTGGGGGAAACGATCCCCGACCAACAAAACCAACAAACATACAGACACGATTACCGCACCGGAACGAGCAACACAAGACGAGGGACAATATAACACAAAATTTCAACCTATCTAGTAAGCCTAACCACAATCCTAACTAAGAAAACATACAAAGAGATTTATTATGCAACAAAGCAAAACTAAACACGAAGATTATGTAGTACAACAAAATAAGGCACTATATATGGGCCAACAAAATTAAAGAATCATTTTAAAAGCTGCAAAATTAAATGCCATGTTATGGAACGTATAAAAAACAACCAAACATCAAAAAATAAACAAAATACAGTACACCACAGCACCAGAAGCTCAGTGTTCGTGGGAGTGCGAGGAAAGGACATCAACTGGTTCAAAATCATACAGCCGGGCTGCCGGCCAGCTAGAAGACCAAAGGGACCCAAGTAGCAAATAGGGCCAATCACAAGCACCAAAGTCAGAGGCCATAGGGCCATCACAAAGTCCAGAAAACAGGGCCGAAGATCAGCCAAAAGCAGAACCAGGCCACCAGGCCAAGAATAGCAGAAGGGCCAGAAACCAGCCCCCACAAGAGCAAAGGGCACCACAGTGAAGAAGGACCAAGCTAGGCAACAGGCGCGGCATTACGCAGGCCGTCCACCACAGAGTCCAAACATCATACCGGCCAGGAAAATCCAGGCAACCAACACAAGCCGAACCAGGCAGCCGGCGCACGCGAACAAGCGCGCCTCCTCTGAACCAGAACCAGGGGATACTCCCACGGCACGACCATCAGGGGGGGCAGGGGGGTCCAACAATCACATACACGAAATCTAGAACAAACAAGAAAACTATAAGTAGCATACAAAGGTTAACATATGGCAAGCAAAACAAAAATCAAACTACAAAAGGCACCGAATTCAAGTCCCGACTATATCCGTCAAAAATAAAACCCGCAATAAAAAAACAACCGGATTACGGTTAAGACTCTGAGATTAAGAATACCGTTGGAACTGCAGAACCCAAAGGAGCCCCAGAAAACAGGGCTATCCAGGCACCCAGCCGGTTTCCAGGCCGGGAGCCGAACCGCCCGGCCACGGGTACTCCAGATTTAAAATGTCAGGAAAACTCAGATAAAGAAATATGAAAGGTTAGTATCACGAAAATAGAAGAACAGCAGGAACCGAATATCACACCCTAGAGGACTATACCCTCGGAACAGCCTGATTTCAAAAATTTCCGGACCATCGGTCCGCCAACACAAGCCCGAAATGAAGGCCAAATTTAATCTAGAAAGGATCGATATTTATACTATGAAACAGAATTTTGCAAGTAAAACTAATTAAATAGAGTTTAGCTCATAAGAAGAAAGAATACTTTAATCTAGAATGAAAACAAGGAATTTAGGCAGAAAAACAACACAGATACAAAGAAATAAAACCAAAATCAGGGCAAGGGTATACTCCTCTAAGACCAAACAAACTTTAGAAAATTTTTCAATCAAATTTTGAGAAAAGAATTTCAAAATAACCAACAACAACAAAACCCCAACGCCAACCCTTACTGGGGATAAGCCTCCGCGGCCGCATTCCGATCCTGCTCCTCCCGATACTCCCACAATGACAGAACCTGAGCACCCAGATCGGGGAAAAGCTCAGCCCGCAGAAGCATCAGAACTTTGCCCATCCAGTTTTGGTACTCGGTGGTACCCAACTTAGCCAGCATGGGGTAGTCATGAGGCCCCATCTTTTCTGCCGCAGGAGCAGACTTGCCAATCCCCCAATAGCGGTTAGGAGTGGCTTCGACCAAAATACGAACACCCGAAGCGCGGAGCCATTCAACGAATGGCTTACACACCTGAGCTTTTGCCCGAAGGATCTCCAACATAATCATAGCCCGCATATGATTATCCGGGGCTTCCCAGATATTTCGGTATTGAACCACTCGGGCAAACCACCCCTTCCCATAGTGTTTCGCCGCTTCCATTGCCTGGAAGGGGCACTCCAAACTAGCCAAGTAACGGCCCGGCTCGAGGAGGCCAAAGTAGATAAAAATCTTTGCAAACTGGTAGGCCAGCTCAGAAGCCTGGAACAGCAAACCCCAGATCTCCAAATATTCCGGCTGAGGGTTTCCCTCATCATCGAGCGTCTCGATCCGGTACATATTGGAAGCCGGCGAACTCGTGCCCTGGAAGGCCTTGACTGCTCCGTACCGCATGGCCGCATCCGAGGCCATAGCCGGGTGACGGATGCAGTCCTGGATAACCGACTGAACAAGGTGCACGAAGCGAGCCGACTTATCCTTCCAGTACTTCAACGATTCCTTGTAGGGCTGGAACATCATGAGGGAAGGGTAAACCCGTAGGAAAGGGACAAACTGCGCGATGGCCGCTACTGAGGCCAACGACTGCACAGGCCCCGTCCCTACGAGAATAACCGGAGGAAAAACCACTTCCCCGTCCCGCGCCAGAGCCGGAAAGGAGATCGTACACTGCCAGGCATCAGCCCTCTCAGGTGGAAAAATCAATTCAGCATGCTCCGGAGGTGCCGGCATAGGCTCATGACTAACCTGAGCACCACCAGGAAATAACATGCGGATCTGATGGAAATAGCGATCCAGCACAGTCTCTGGAACCGCAAACGGCGCGGACTGGCCTATGAGCCACTCCATCCAATAGTCATACGTCACCCGCCAGTACGGATTTACCCCCGGCGGACCCGACTGCGACAACACATTCGGAAGATGGGTCACCCGCCAGTGGCGATCCGACCAAGGCCGGAACGGAACCGCTGTCGGTGAAGCATCCACTAGGCGCTGGATTGTCGGCGCCGCGTAGGAGGGCAAGGTCTGCGTGCCCGCAAACGGGGGCGACGGGGCCAGCCTGTCCTCTGGGAGACCAAAACGGTCCTCTCCCGGAAAAATTTGATACAAGTCCATGCCGTCTTGGAAATGGCGGCGACCCCCAGGCCCATGATCAGGAGGACCAACCTTAAACGGACCCATGAAAGGATCAGAAGGAAAGGTCACCACAGAATCCACCGGCACTGGAGTCAAATTTCCCCTCACAGCAGAACCCGGACCTACCACAGTCAAATTAGTCACCACCTGATTGAATTGGGGCGACAATATATGGCCGAGAGGCCAAACAATAGAGTCATTGAGAATGACCGCAGGCGGAGTCGGCAGGACATAGGGGGGAACCTCCATCGCTGGGGGTTCACCCTGAGCCGCCGCTACCCGAGAGGACGTCCTCGGCTGAGGCACAGGCCGGGGAGCCCCCAAAGGCGCCGCATCACACGGGGCCGCCCCCACCGAAACCGAACGAGACGGGCGCGGCACTTCCGAGCCGGCCTCTCCGGGGGTCGAGAGAACCCGACCCCAGGAGAGATCCATCCCCTCCGGAAACGGAGAAGGAAACTCCCGCGGAAACAACACCTTCAGAAGGTCCACCACCTGCATGTCCCCTTCAGCCATAACCTGAAAAGCCACCTCAAAGGCGGTCCACGGGGGACCCCGCCCAAGCCGTTGGGTCAGGAGAGCCACCGGAAACCCATACTGGGTCAGCAGTTCAAGCTGATGCGGCGACTCCACCTGGGGAATACGCTGCCAAAAAGCATCCGAAAAATAGAGACGGGCGACACCCGTATAATTGCCAATCCGTGGCAGCGGTTCCTCCAGCCGTGGTGCTGTGCGCAACACTTCGCGCCACCCCGGCTGCTGGGTAGAAAGAGTCGGTTGGTCCGGGAGAGACCAAATGCGCGACAGTTCGGCCACCAGCACCGAGGGCTGGGGCAGAGATTCTTGACCCGAAGATGTTTGTAAAGCCGATGTCTCAACAGTAAGCTGAGCTCGTTCACTCGCAGTCTCAACAGAAGGCGTTGGCTGCGGGGGAACAGCAGGCGACTCAGAAGCTGGAGGTGCCTGCGGCTGTTGCAGCATGGCCTCCTCCACTGCCCCCGCCGGCTGTCCCCGCACAGGGTATAACAGGTCAGACCCACCCGAATTCTGGACTGTCTCGATCATCCCCCTAACAAGCACAGCGTCCATATAGTAAGCGCGGTAACCTTCTGCCGAAGCGTCAGGATAAAATTCTAAGTCACTTTGAGGAAGTTCGTGAAAAAGAACAACTTTTTCATGTAAATTACGAGTAATACTACGAGTGATAGGTCCAGAATAATTTTTGGACATCTACCACTGTCACGGTCGCCACTTTTGTAGGGAATAAAACCCTGGTGCTAGATTCACGATTGACTGACCGTCTAATTGCAGGTTTTTGTCAAAGGTGTGCGATGTCCAAGAAATAATAAAGTGAATTTGCAGTTGTCTATTGATTAGGCTTGATATTCGCTCACTTGAAATGAGATAAAAATCCCTAGATTCAAAGATTATTTACTCTCACATCAAAATAGTTCACAACAGTTTTCAAAACCAAACTTGGCCAAAGTATAAAAATACAACTAAAATAGGACTCACAAAATGGCAGAAACTCTACTAACTACCCACCGACTACCCACAGGACCAACAAGACACCAACTGACTTGATCCGCCATCTTTGAACTGGATCATCACTATGAGTCATAATTGAGCTATGAAATTAGCTAACGATAATTTTACATTGATTGTTCATGAAACATTTCAATTTAGGTTGGAACTTATCTACCGTATACTTAGGCTTAGCTCACGCGTTTATCCTATACTCTACAACAGGTCAAAATTTGAAATTTTGCAAAAAGTAGCAAGGTGGCCGTTTTAGATATAATAAAATTTGCAGCTCCTAGCCTACCCTAGTTTTTTACCAGTAGGCTCTAACAGTGGCAAACTGCTGCTAGGCTTCGAGGATTTGGATTTCCGGTTTGTGTGCTAGCTCACGTTTAGTCAACAACTAACCTATAGCTAAGCGCAGTAAAAATGGGGTCGAAAATTTTCTGTGTGTCGGATTTTGCCGAAAAAGTGCTTGTAGGGGTTCGTTGACCTGCAGAATCCGAATATAAAATATGCTTTGCGATATGACGCTTCTTTTGTTCAGTATACGCTTACTACAGTCTTAGAGTTTCTTGGAGCGGTCGTTACTCATACTTCAAGCAAGCAATCAATACAGCATTTCTAAACACTGGAGCGAGGCTTAGTGAACTAACTTCCTGCACATGTTGGTATACTCACTGACTTGTGATTTGCAAGTTTCAGAAGATTCTAGCGAAATACATTTTAGCAATTCTCTCATCTTCGAAATACCATCAAGCAACAGCGACAATAGCGATAACATAATCTAGCACTGCGAAGGCAGGGTTGAATGAAATAAAGAGAGATTTTCACATGACTTGAGACCGATACTTGGAGTATTAATTGGAGAAAATTTGAGCTTATTTGGTTAACCACAGTCCATAAGACATTGGTTACCTCCACCCGTATGGACCTACCACGCTCAATTTTTTAATCTTTGATGGTATCGCACAGAAAAGCATACTTGGTCTAGAGATTATTTTAACGATATCAAAGCACTATATGTCAGGACTATCTCTGCAAGATTTGGGCACGGTTCCTTGCAGGTAGCTTTCTGGGCTGATGGAAGTTTGTATACATGCCATGTCGAGTTTGTGCCCGCCAACACCAACTTGCGAAGGCTCCACAGGACGCTGCGCTGAGTGGAATTTTTACTAACTTTAAACTACTTCGCATCAAGCTTAATACTGTTATGTGGCAAAAGACTAGCTAGCTTTCCAGCATAGAACTTTTATTTAATTTCGTAGCCCCCCTTGACATTGACTTATCGAAGCTCACTATTTACACTGTTCAGTCTTCTACTTTGACAGCAGATTGCGAGTTGTGTTTTTATGTCAAAATAAATGATAATTTCCTTCAAGTTAAATCTCATGTAGAATTTTCAAATAGTCATGAAAGTAAACATGCTCTATACTTGGCTTTAGAGAGAACGAAGATGTTTTTGGGCGTAAAATGCTTATGGTTTTTGGGACAGAAGCAAATTTGGCTTTGGGTGGAACATTCAGCCTCCAAGAAAACCAATTCGTCGCTACACACAAGCCCTATTGTCCACTCAAGTAATGTTGACTTTATGCACAAGAGTACATAATACAAGAGTCATACGCTATGTATTATCAGCTCGCTACATCCCACGTGCGCTATCGGCTGACCCCCCATGAACTGTCAAAGAAATTCGATGTTTATGCTATGTTTACACGAAACAGACGCACTTTAAACCAACTGACTAGTTGTGTTTTCGAGCTTTAGCGTGCAAACATAGCGTTAGAATTTGCTTTGATAAGGGGGTCTGATTTGTTGGGGGGGCGTAAGCCGACAGCATGCAGAGCATGTATCGTGGTGATAATACATAGCGTATGACGCTTGTCATACTCTCATGTATTATGTACACTTGCTTTATGTAACTTATTGGATTTAATATCAAGAATATAATCCTGCGCACGCTAGCAGCTGACCTTCCCTTCCCACCATTGTATATTGGGCCCTTAGTAAATCAAACAAATTTACCTGGCCATACTTGTGTGCTAACTCGAAAAGTTTTGACTGGACATCAACTGGAGGGGGTTACCGGGATCCAAATTTGCGGTGAGGGATCTGCCGCTAGCGGCAAGGGATGTGTTGACGATAATGCATACACTACATTTTGTCATACCGTTATGTATTATATATGTACTCTTGCTCAAATGGATGCATTAGTTATCACAATATTACTGAATTGGATTAATGGCAAATATAAAATTAACTTACTGGATTAAAAAATATTTACTTTTTAGTTTTCTATTACCTTGTGAGATCTATTTGTTCTATTTGACTTGGTTTGATTTGATTTATTTCAGGTTTGTCTTGATGAAAGGACAATCTATGTCGGCAGATGGAGTTTGTATGAGGACAAACCTTTATTATGAGACTAAACTACAGGAAAACGACTGCCACTGCCAGAATGCGGTCATTGTTTGCCAAATCCAGGATAAACCTATGGACATTTGCTGTACAAATAATAGTAAATACTTGTACATTGATTGAATACTGCGAAAGGTTGTTCAATGCCATTGTGATAAGTCTTGAACCAGTTGAAAGGAAGGGGGCAGCTTCAGCGAAATGGAGAGATAAAATATAAGGTTGCCAAGTATTCTCGTTTTATTTTACAGGTCAATACTGTTCGCAGTCGCTTATTGACAAAGTTGATGCATCAGACCTAGACAAGCTTAACTTTAGGAATGCTAATATTACAAATATTATGGAAATAGTGGAAACTTTCCTTAAAGTGGTGCTCCAGATGTCAACAGAATCGTTGCAGCATTATTTCCAGAACGCAGTAAGTTGCTTTTTTGTGTAAAGAAATGTTTCATTAGCACCAGTTGTGCGGACACGTCAGCAATTAGTTTTGATGAAAAATGAAAAAGATAAGATAAATAGCTAATTCCTAAAATAACAGAAAAATCACTGCAATGACAAAACAACAATTGGAGAACTTCTACAGTGTCGTAGTTTCACTGACTAACTATAATTAACAGGAGACTCTGGGGGCTCACTTCAACTCCGACGTGGGGTCTACTCCAGACAATTCCCAAAACCTTTCAATGGAGTATACTCAAGGTATGCGTGAGATTCAGCTTCTCAAGGTTGCATTTTTTCTGCTGCCGCAGAATGCGTGGGCGTGGGCCCATAACCTGTTAGAGATACAATATATGGACACAAACAGTGATGATTCCATTTACTAGCAGCATCGTGACAAGTTACAGTTACTAACTACGGGTTCGTTAAGTATAGTATAGAATCTCAGTTTTGCACTATTAGCTACTTTTCTAATACTCCCACTTAGCTAGTAGAGCAAAACGGATGAAGTCACAAAGTAGCTAAGCCTTAAGAAATTAAAATTATAGTGCATGCTGTCCCAACGCCTTCACACGCCGGCTCCCACTGAAACAACAAACTGTTCGTTGCTTGACTTGCTTCCTGCACATTTGCTGCCATTCACTGTTGCAGATAGTTTAATAGAAACTTTAATCTATCTCTGGTCCATGTCTCTTGTCATTTGGCCCAAGTGCAACAGCCTCACATGTAGTTACTTCTGCACATCCAGGAAATCTTGAAAGTTCCTCTCATATAAATGAAATTGCAATTGCATAGCAATGTCCAACGGCATGGGAACCTGCATCCTCAGGTTCTACCCCAATATCGTACATACATTCGTAAAACCTGTTTCCAAAAGCCCATCAAACGAGTCCATCTCGCACTGGACCAATTTCAGTCCACTCTTCACCACCAAAGTGGCCAGCCTTATATAGCTGTTTCTCAGGCTTCCAGGAAACTCTGTCGCTGTAGGCGACCAACATATGAATGAATGTCATTTCAAGAGCAAAGCTATGCAGCCGCAGAATGCGTGGGCGTGGGCCCATAACCTGTTAGAGATACAATATATGGACACAAACAGTGATGATTCCATTTACTAGCAGCATCGTGACAAGTTACAGTTACTAACTACGGGTTCGTTAAGTATAGTATAGAATCTCAGTTTTGCACTATTAGCTACTTTTCTAATAGTACTGTGGTTGCCTGCTTCCACAACAATATTGCAAACATTCATTGACTTATCACGAAGCTTTTAATAACAACGCTAAGATGTTTCACAGTTCTTTCTGGATTAGTAGGTGCACACATGGTCTACCGTTGTGCAATATATCAACTGTTTTAATGTGCCACCTGCGTGCGCAGCGGTTTAAAATATTCCCCATCGAGCATTTGACAGACACAAGAATCTTAAAAATGGGCCCTGCAAAGTGCAAAACAAGCTGGCAGGTCATTTTTCTCAGAAATAGCAGTTGATTTTATGCTCCCTGCCTCTGCGTTAGTATTGCAGAAATTTTCTTATCATTAAGGCAGCATTTGCCGGATGGTACATCACAACTGTAATAATTCAGACTTTTTCTGTTTAATAGGAAAATTGCAGTCAAAGTCAGTTAAGGCCAAAAGGAAAGCTAAGCTAAGCCAGAATAGCAAATTTGTGGTCATATAAACTCTAACGTTGATATTCTACTTTATCTATGTTCTGCACGATGTGCGGAATTAATGAAAGCTTCGCCAGGATTCGCCACATTTTGAGACGAAGGTTAATAGCTTAAACAAGGTATGGCATAACCACATGTAATGACCCCCCTCACGGCTGTCCACTATATAAAAAAGCGCACACATTTACAAGCAAACTTTGACTCAGCTAAACGAATAGAACTGTGTTCCAAGATTCGCTAATAGCTCATCCTTACCTCACGTCCGACAAATTAAATTATAAGGTTAGGCTATTTTGCTATTAACATAAGAATACTAGCTTTCTTGGTAACTGCCCTTTGCTCCAGTCGCAATACTTGCGTTTCGCTTCGAAACGACGGAGCCATGCTGTAAAATTTATAGACGCCAGTCCCCCACTAAATTCAGGCAATCGGGCGAGATTCAAATAACGTGGACCTTCTCTAAAGTCTGGTTTAACTTTTACGTTTACTTTTAAGTTTACGCAATTCAAAGTTCTCGCCTGTTAAAGATACATTTCATCTTCCGTGGCCTTTAGCTAACTTTCAATTGCTCTTACGTAACGTTCAAGATCAGTTAGTTTAGTTTCCATCCTTCAAATTTAACATTGAGTGTACTCTTGAAGCTTCATACACGACTAACTAAGACAAAATTAAGCTGAAGTTAGAACTGCATTCAATACACAGTTTACTTTCAGTGTCTTACCATTTTCCAGAAGTCTGTGGCTTAAGGATATATTCACTCAGCCAGGTTAACTTCAGCGGCACTTCAGACAAAAGGAACATTAAATCAGTCCTGCCCTTTACTAAAACATAGTTTGTATTTTCGACCAAAACGAGCTCCTTTGAAGGAGGACTGGCTACAGAGGTTCAAGGACGTTGAATAGTTAGCGGTAGAGCGATCGCTCTATCACTAACCGCAAACAATGAGTTTTATTGACGACTTACTGTAAGGCAGAAATAGAGTAGACTGAATAGTCAGACTACTAAACACAAAGTCTCAAAGGTTAGTTGACATATTATCAAGAGTACATAATACATAAGAGTATGACAAGCGTCATACGCTATGTATTATAAACACGCTACATCCGATGCGAGCTATCGGCTGACCAGACCACCCCCCTTAAATCAGACCCTCCTCACACAGACCATATACATGAACGGGGTCCAAACGGGGAATCGAGCTTGTGCTTGTATGTGTTGTACACAGATGTGTAGTAAATCATATAAGCTTGGACCCCATACATAAATTGGGTCCCCGTTAAGCTTTACATGTAAGTATGCTAACATAGATCCCGATCCCCCGATAAGGGCGGGGTCAAGGGGGTCTGAATTATGGAGGGGTCAGCCGATAGCACGCATCGGATGTAGCGAGCTGATAATACATACATAGCGTATGACGCTTATCACACTCTTACGTATTAAGTACTCTTGATATTATTACATCTTCGAGCACAATGAAACCAGTTATAACCGGTTACGGAATCAAAGCGTCACAACATCAACTGGCTGTTATAGATGCGAACCGCAATATTCGTCGCTGCTAATGAACAAAAGAATTCTACAACCGGGAATACACAATCTTGGGCGCATCACTATGCCTCAATGGCGCTAGATTTGTTTGCATTGTTACCAGACCAACCCCTAACGCCCTTGTACTACCAAGCAGGGATGAAACAATTCATACTCAAGTGTTGGTTTGCTGAGAATCCTTGTCCACAGTAAGTAGTTCACTGTCCCCCAAAAAATAAGTGTTCAGTTCTAGCTATTACTAAACCTATAGAAGCAAGATGTTATTTAATTCATAGGCTAAGCGGCTTGGCCATCCTTTGCATTGTTTTTACTAACTGATTTTCTATTATGTGATTACGACAACTACCAATCCTTTGGATAGTCTAGAATGGTTCACCTGTAGAAGCAGTTGCTTTATTTAGGTCTGCTTAGACGAAACACGCTGTCGTACTGAAACATTCGCCGGAATAGCTTTGATTAGAAACGTCTAATGTTAAGCACATCCTAAATACGAATATACATCCAATTATATAGTGTTGTGCACCGGCCCTGTCCAGACCGGCCGGAACAGGCCCAGAGTGGGCCTGTTGGGTGGTGGCAGCCGGTCGTGAGGAGGCCGACCGCCCGGCCGGTTACAGGCCGGTCAGTCAGATACGTTCCCTTCCTGGGCTGGTGGCACCGGCCGATGTTACGAGACCGGTCCACAAATACATTGGGCCGGTAAACAGCAATACATTGAGTTGCCAATTTTTTGAAAACTTAAGCCCATCTGTCGAAGACTATTTGTGCTGGTGCAACAGCTCGTTCCGATGCTTTCGTGACGGTGCAACGCGAAACAGCTTGCTTAAGGCAAGCGTAACTGATTCCCGGTAGTTCAAGTTTTAACAATTTGGAAACAGAGCAAGTAAGAAATGAATGTAAAATACTAATACGTGAATTGTCGTTGTGCTAACCACTATTTTAGCTAATGAAGGATTATAGCATTTAATGTTTATCGCTTGAAATAATGATATTGAATGATATGCATGATATTGAACTTCACACTATTGTATGGGGAACTGGGCACTATTGCGTCTTCAATAATGTTTGCTAATTAAGGGGGGGGGCACTATAATGGGGTTGCTTAAAGACATGTACTGCACGGCAAAATAGTATGAAGTCTCTAATTCCTGAGTGGTTCCTATAATCCACAACGCCCGCGAAAACCTGGCCGACCCCACGATTTTGGCGACACCCAACTTAAATACTTAAAAATTCCTTACAAATGTTTGGCTTAATGCAAATGTCTACGCTTTGGCGCAGCAAGAGAACACATATTGGGTAACATGTAAATGACATTAGCTTTGTTGCAATCCTAACAGTTGGAGAGCAATGCATGCCCAAACTTGAAGAAACCTGGAAATCTGGAAAACTTTGGTCGCTGAATTGAATAATTTAAATGTAGTGCGAGCCCGGAAGCTAAACTTTGGTGTAAACATGCACCCCACATGTTTATAAAACCGTACCAAATAGGAAGGAATTTTGCCGGCGCATTTTAGTTTTACACATCTGAAACATGAAAAATGTCAATCTTGGTCTGGTTCAAAAAGTGTCTCAAGGCGTCCCAGCATGATAACGTTGACATTTGGCTCAAGTTGTGTTGATGTGTAGTTTTACTGACCCTACCACAACGACATTAATGTCAAATTTCAACTTGTTTCGATGCGATAAGTAACGATTTAATGATAACCAGCCAACATTGCGACAACATTTTAGCACACTTTAACACTAATGGAACACTAGCAGAAGCAAAACAACGTGCAAATACAGCAAATCGCACAATTTTTTTGCAAAGTCCTCTAGCATTAAAAAGGCAAAAATCTGTAGAAAAGTTAGCCTTCTGTTGGCTGAGGTTTACTTGTTTTCCGGTGACATCAGGAGTACCATCAGGTGGGTTTGACTTATCGCGTTCATTGTATGTTCTATGTTCACACCAAAGTTTGACTTCCAGCGTCGCCGAAGAAGTAAATTATTTGATTCGGCGACCAAAACTTTCGATATTTTACACAGTTCTTCAAGTTTAAGCTAGCAGTGCTGGGTTACACCAACGCGAATGCTATGTATATGCTGTCTAACATGCCATGTCTTGCTGTACAAATGCGTAGATGCTTTCATTGAACAAAACCGCTGTGAGAAATGTTTGAACACTTATATTGGGTGTCGCCAAAATTGGAGGGTTGGCCAGATTTTTGGAAGCGTAGTGGGCTACGGAAAGGCAGCTACGAACCAACTTGTGAATACTTTTTACCCACGCACATGCTTTTTATTCATGCCGAAAACAAATCAAATTGAAAGATGTTTGGGCAGAAGTTTAGCTCCCCCTGAAAAAAGTTTACATTCACGCACATTAAAAAGCACATTATGCAACTTATGAATGTTTAGAAAATTCATAGCGTACTTTACGGAACCTACTCAGGGAGACTGTTATACTTTATCACCAATATGGATGGTTGGATCTCCTGGACAAAATGCTGGTACGAAAATGTTTGTAGTTTTTACTAAAATTCTGTTTGATCAGACCAATCTCGATCATAAATATTATCTTTTACATGGTCATTCAATTATATCTTGCCTGTTTTTGAACGGTTATATGCAAGATACTTTTAGCTTAAGTTTCTTCGTTTAGAATAATGGTGAATAGGTAGCGCACATTGCAAAACTTTTGAACCTTATTGTGAATATGCAAATTAGTCTTCTCTTTCATGGCTTTGTTGTAAACTGAAGCTACTTTGTTTGACGGTGCTATGTGCTTGTGCATAAACGATAATAATGAGAATTTTAGGCATCAGCCTTATACTCAACAACACCATCGGTAGTTCTATTATTTTGGATCCTGCATCTGCTGGTACCAAAGTCATTGTGCATGAAAATGACCATCCAGCTGTACCCCTAATTGAAGGATATTTCGTTCCAGCCAATCATACCCTAATGATTGGAATTAAAGTTGTAAGCTTTATAAAAAAGAAGCTGCATTTGCAGCACATTACCGACTGGAAGAAGAACACAAGTAACATAACGAATTATGGGAAAGGGCTGTATTCTGGAAAAGCTATGCATGAACAAAACTGCATAGTTACATATTTTTCCATTTTTGCCTTTCAGAGATTTATAACTAAGTGTTTCTATATGCTATAAAGGGAGTGCCTCAATTAGACCGAGCGTATGTACAAGAATTACAGATTGTTTCTTCACATTCGTTACAGCTTACAAGCTTTGACTATTTATTTAAAATAGGCCAAAACTTACCTACTCTTTCTCAACCACTGACTCGCGATAGACTAACATCCACATTTATATTCTGTATTGCACAAGGCCTGCACAATGTGCACTGGGTTTGAAGCAACAAATGTTCTAGTTTTCAGAAATGCAAGTTTGAGTAGGCAACTAGGACAATCTTTTCAGTATTGTTGCTTGCGTTCAATGCCCCCAATGTCCCACTCCATTAAGAGTCAGTTTATGTGCTTACTCTCTGGCAACATAAAAGCTTTTGTGAAGATTTTATCCGCTTCTGACAGAGCTAAATATCTTTAAGTGAAATAGCACTAGCAAACTAATTAAAGTGAAATAGCACTGGCAAACTAACTAAAATGAAATAGCACTAGCAAACTAACTAAATCTTGGAATACGAAAGTGTTATGTCGGCTGTGGCTGTTTCAAACTCGACCGGGATTCAAATAAGCGATGAATGCCAACAAGCATGATTGTTGTTTTCTATTTTTGGCGCCCGTCTGATCGGGAAATTTTCCATTCAAAATTCTTCTATGATTGGTATGATCCTTCCGTAGTTGCTTAAATTGCCATTTCAGATTAAAGAAAGAAAGTTATCATGGCCTCACAGTAATTGCGTCGTTGAATCCAGAAATACCAAGCAATATAGCATTAACGTGAGTTTGAATTGTCGTTGAATAAATATGGTAACTGCGTAGAAATCCACTGAATGTTATCATTAACTGAACACGAACTTTCTACTGAGCAGAAACATTATTATCATGACGTTATTCATGCACAAGCTTCACTTCATCCATGCAATATATTAGCGAAGATTATGAAGATGTAACTAATGCAGTACCTGTTTTACTAGATTTCATATACTTCCCACTAGGAGCAAGCCTTTGAAATTTTAGACAACCAAGATAAACTGTTTTTTAAAATGACTAATTAGAAACGTTATGTTATGACCACGAACAGCGTGCTTACTTTGTTAACGTTAACTAATCTTATTGAGTTCACATTTAACATTCCCTTTCAGGTAATTTTGAGTCTGTGCTCGGACTTCTAGAGTTTGCGAGGCATTTTATGTTTCGATTTTTTGATTTTGATTTCGACCATTTCCAATTTCGCTCGTTTTCACATATTTGTAGTTCCCATGGGTCCTCAAACCAAGACAAGAGCGTTTTGCGTAATATTGCTTCTATCGTTCTGTAGAGGCCTTCAAACGTACCCTTGACATGTGTTTAAACATAGGAAAATGAAAATATTAGGTTAAAAAGTTTGTTTCAGAAAAATTTTTCGCTGTACGAAAGATACAGCGCTAACACTTTTCACACATGTTAAGGACATACTGTAGAATGCAGCTATCTAGTTTGGTGCAATTGCGTTCGTTGACGGATTTTGGTGAGTTTTTAAGGTCAGAATTTCGGAAAATCAGGAATTGTTAGTTATACTGGGCAGTCCTCCAAAGTTAGGCCAGTGCATCACTCAAGCATGCATTGTGAACGCCTGGATAGCTAGCCTTGAGCCGCGTCAGCACTAAAATATATCCTTAGAAAAGGCTCTCAATCGCGTCCAGTCGGTCTCTACCTGACCTTGCAAGGCTCATCACCGGAATTTTCAAGTTTTCAAGCTTTGAAGCTGAATAAGTCTATCACAGTTTGATTTCGAACACTAATATTTTGTCTTGTTGTTAAGCATATGGGGGTATTTTATATGTGAAAATGAGCGAAATCCGAGACAATAGATTTTTGACCAAAGTGACCCCCTTAATGCCCTAATTTCAACCTTTCGGCGTAGAACTATTTTAACAGAAGTCTCATCAAGTTTCGAGAGCTAATGATAAAACAACAGTAATAGAATGTTTTCATCGAACTAAA
This sequence comes from Trissonchulus latispiculum, assembly GCA_030248195.1. Classification (NCBI taxonomy): domain Eukaryota; kingdom Metazoa; phylum Nematoda; class Enoplea; order Enoplida; family Ironidae; genus Trissonchulus; species Trissonchulus latispiculum. Next base: position 17,926 of record JASAND010021214.1, on the reverse strand, counting down.
ATGTTTTTTTCGATTTGTTATCGTTGTTTTTTGTTTTGATTCAAAACTGACTCAGATGGCAGGACTGGTCAGTAACTTTCTTAATATTCTCAATTGAAGGTTAAATATAACTTGCTGCATATTTAGAAGTGTACGCTGTCCTGTTACCAAGCTTACGTACTGAAGCACTGCAACTGTTCTGATGGTAGAATCAAATCTCAAATATCATTTCAGACGTCAGTCCAAAACTGTGATACGTCTGTGGAATTTTGTACGTACATATTCATAACATGTATCAGTTCAGCTTTGCTGTTGGCATTTGTATTGTTCAGTAAACCTGTAATGGCAAATGTGAAGAAAACGGGTAAACCTTACAATCAATGTGGGGCATAATGCAAATCAGTTTGTTGAGTCTGATGCAAATTAACTATGCCTCTTTATTTGTTCAGTTGCAAAATGCTACTTTACTTACGATTATCTTTATCGTTCTTGTGTTTAGCACGCCATACTGATTCATCAGGAATTATATCCATTTTAGTCAACATACAATGTCTAATGTTCTAATGTATCGTTACTGTTATTATTATTATTATTACCATTATTATTACTATTATTACTATTATTATTATGTTATTATTATCTTGCAGGGAAATGTTTGATATCGTTAGGGGATGTTACAGAAGTTGAAAACGACTGGCATAAGAACTGCTCTTGCCCTTCTAGATGCAAGTAAATCAACATTAAACATTAAACATAGCCGGCAGTCCATAGGTTAACGCGGGGGGTCTGGGGGGGTCCAAGCCCCCCCCACCCGGACAAGGTACAAACCCTATCGCCGTCAGGGACAAGATGTAACGAAAAAATGGCCAAGGGGTAACAAAAAATTTAGTTTAGTGTTTACTTAAAATTTCAAAAAATTTCCGGCCTCGCCGGAATTTTTTAGCTAAAATGTCTACTTTTTCGGGAAAATCGAGCAAAACTTAGAATTTTTTCTAAAAATTGAAATTTTTTTGCAAATTTAAATAGTTAATTTTTCTAAATCTAATTTTAAAACTAAAACACTAAAACATTTTAACTTTGCTTGTTGTTCCGAGTTTGCTGAATCCTCTTTCCGATATGTATTCGATGTATAAGTCTACTTTTGTACTCTCTCACCTAATCTGACTTCGCTGGATTAAAGAAGAAAGTCTACATTTTGGCCGTTTTTCGACGTTCTCTGATGCCGTTCTTTGTACGTATTTTATTGAAGTGTTACAATTTTATCCTTCATTTATGACTGAAATAGTATGTTTTAATTGAAAGATGTTATTTCAATGTGTTAGAAATAGTGCATCTATCAAATGATTTTGAGTACACAAACCTAGCAAGATTCCGCAGATTAGACGTAGCCAAAATTTATTGGCGACATTCCGTGGAAAATTTTTGAGCTAAAACCCAGACAACCGGTTTCCAGCCAAGTGAGAGAATTTCCGTGGAATCTTTTATCGCTTAAATCTGACTGACTAGATTCCGGTAAATCGAATTAAAAACGAGTATGTTTTATATGTATTAAATGTGTGAAAATTCATAGTTAAGGGCACGGCTGGCCAGTTTCCAGCTTCATCGGAGATTTTCCATGGAATTATAAAACAGCAAAACTTAGACAGCAAAATTCCGACCGATACAGTGCTATTCCGTGGAAAATTTATAAGCCTAAACCCAGCCCACCAGTGTCTGCGGAATCTTGCTAGGTTTGTGTACTCAAAATCTTTTGATAGATGCATAGCACACGTAAAGTGCATGCATGCAAGTTTAGGAAAACCCAGGTTTTTTCTGGGAATAGATATGGAAGTTTCTCTTCATAAAATATTCTAACTAAAAATATCAATTTTCACAACTTCTCTAGAAAATCATAGTGATAATACCAAACCATAATCATATAGCATCTGGATTCAGGCTCAGCCCTAGTATGCATTGTATTGACACAAGTTCTATTTTATATGCAGATGCAATTTATTACACTACATCGCCAATATTTTTACGCGTGAATAAGGTATACTGTAGAAGACATGCTACCTTGCGCCAGAAGCTTGGAATTTTTTCAGGATGGAATCTTCAACTTTCACTTCCCTGGAATACCACCTTTACTAAAATACCAAAAAGCCACTTTTTCTAAATTAGTAAAAGACTACTTCTCTATAAGATCAGTTTTCAAATATGCACCCCATTAAAACTCAAAGAATTGTTGCTTTGGTGATAACGTGTATCCTCGTTTTTGCCTGTTATTCAAATTGCAATCACTTGATCCCTACTAATACATGGTTGTCCCCCTTCACTTTTAATTTTCACTTTTCAATTGCTTCTACATTTTTCACACTATGTGCACTAGTGTAAAAGTTATTGACATCACATCACTAAGGAACCGTGTCAAAATTATGCTAAAAATCTATCGTGTACACGATTCTTTTACACGATCTTATTCGTGCAAGAATCGTGTAATCGGCTTGTTTTGATGTCGTCTGATTTGAACTTTTTGTTGCTAAGCCTTAAGCCACTGTTTTACTAGTGCACACCAAAAAACCATGTGCTTAACTTTTCCATGTATTCGCATAAGCACGATAAACTTAGCACAAACTATTTGCAGACGGAACCTAAAAAGATCATAACAAAAACAAGGCGTAAAAAGAAACGTGTAGAATTCGCGTAATTCTGTACGAAAACGGTTGGAATTAGTGTAAAATAAATCGTTTACACGATTTTATTTTTGACAGGGTTCCTAATACGGCGTATCCCCAATTGCCAATTCCCAGTTTGACAATTCCCCAGTTAGTCAACTCTAAACCCTATAATTAGGCTGTCCCCACTTAGTCAACTCTTTTTCAGTTCTTCCCACTTAGTCAAATCTTTTACAAGACATCCCCATCTAGTATAGGCAGTAAACTCAATTTCATGCCATCCTCACCTTGTCAACTTATTTTCGTGTCAATCAGTTTTTCTCAGGAGGGATCTGCTTTACACTACCTAAAAAGATTTATCTTTAAAACATATTAATGTTTGTTAATTATTTAAGCAGAAATATTTAATTTTAAGTCATAAATCAGATTTTGCATGGAAAACACCGATTGAGAAAATATGTTCACATTTTATTAAATTTTAATTTAACTTTAAACTCAGATTAAATTTCTCAGTAAATTGTCCCACTCATTTAAATTTTACGAATTTTTAAATTTTTAATGTTTAATTGATACTTTCCCGATTAAATCTTGCAGATGATTAAATACTTAAATGATTTTCGCTTTAAAATTAACTAAAATTATATGTGAAAATAAAAGCTGTTTCCCTAAAAAACTGATTAATTCGAACAAGAGTTGGCAAAGTGGGGACGGCTGGAAAAAGAGTTGTTAAACTGAGGACAAACCATCATTACATGTAAGTTTCAAACATAGACCTGGGGCCAATTGCATAAAAATCTACTAGTTGCGGATTCCGCAACTAGTAGATGCTAGTCTGCGGATTCTATAATGCGAGTGTTGCATAAAGTGCAAGTGCGGAATCCGCAACTAGCAATACTAGTGCGGGTCAAGCGACTTACTTGTTGCTAGTTGCTAGTAGCACTAGCAGCTTGTCTGAGTTGCATAAAATCTACAAGTTCTACGCTAGGAATCTACTAGTGCTAGTAAAATCGTCTAGTCAAATTTCACTAGACGATTATCAGAAAATCTTTGACAACTTTTCGAAATCCTAACATTTTTCGATGAAAGTTTCAGAATAGCTTCAGTTATCGATTGTCAAGCGACCCTGAAAAAATTGTGAAATTTGGTTGATATTTGTGAACATTGTGATTTTTTGAAGATTTGTGGTTAATCCACTATTTTTCCTCACTCGCAATGCTATTACTCGCACTTGCATTGCGAGTCCGTCAAGTCAAGTCAAGTCCAGCAGCTTGCTTAGCTAATTTCGTCTAGTAGCAGGAAAAGTTTTATGCAACACTTGAAATCCGCACTGGTAACTAGTATGCTAGTACTAGCAAATCCGCACTAGTAGACCAGCAGATTTTTATGCAATTGGCCCCCTGCTTACCTAGACACTAGACCTGCATACCTATTTTAGAGACGTTCTCTATGAATCAACGATCTCAACAATCAAGCTCAAAGTAAGCTACGATTATTTAGTCTTGTGATTACTGTGATTATTGATTCATGGATTCTTTTGATTCTTGATATGGGCTACAGACGACAAATCATTTTAGCCATAAACGTTTCTTCCGAGTTTCTGTTATCAATCTACAGTATACATTTGAATGTGTAATATACCTTTCCAGTCAGTCATAAACATTTAACGAAACCAGCGATCACACATCAAAGAACGTTGAAACAATTGGCAATCTGAACATTAGTTTGATTTTCCACTTCTCCAATGGGCACCCCCTCCTACCACCCACCTGCATAATTTGTGTCAAAAAATATTTCTGCCACAGATTATTGATTCGTGGGATTCCACGATTTCGACTTAGCAGCTATACACAACTTAATTAATTCTCTTAACCTAATCACTTAATTAATTAATTATCATTACTAAGACCAGGGCTCTAGTTTTTTGCACTTATCAAGTGAGATTAAAATTGTATTATCCGGAATAGCTATTCGCAAATTCTTTAGATCAGTCTTTCTAATCTGAAATCGGTGTGAAGAAAGTAATTTTGATGAAGAGTTTTGGTTCTGACTATGCAAGTACAAACCGGGGTTAAGGAACGTTGAGGCAAATATCTCAACATACGAAGCACGCCTCTTGCTGCTTAAGCGTTGACTCAAAGCAAACGCTTTGATCAAGCAACTATTGCAAGTCGGAATTTCATATGCAGCTGAAGCAGGTACATACTAATATTGGGCTGTGCGATCTTTTGACTAAAGGCAGAATTCCTTGTACTTTGGGAGGGTAACAAATACTCTTCCGGATCAGAGGGGCTGGACCAGAGATGCACAGATTTTACAATATCGGCGGAACATTTATAGTCATATTTATACTTTAAGATCAAATTTATACTTATCGTGAAAGGATGCCACCTCTGCAACTATGCCAAAATTAATAATGCACAGTATTTCCTCTTTGTCTACCTTGCTGTTTTTAGGAAACTCATATCCATTTCAAAGGGTGAGTATTTTCGTAGCATACATGTAACGGTATGAAGAAAATACTAGTCAATATTCTGCCGCCTGTTGGATATGCAATTGTTGTAGTCCCATCTCACTCCAGCAATACCATACCAAAAGTTACCTAAGAACTAAGATAGTACTCCATTCTTGCTTGTACATTTCATAACACTTTGCTTATGTAACGAAACCATGGCAAATTATGTTTTTAGATTGAAACCGTTTCTGACTAAATGACTAATTTAAGCAGCGGATATTACTTATTTTTACGGTCAAAGAATTCTACTATATTGATGTTTCCTTTGTTTTCAGAATTGCACATGTTTGCGTCTACCTGTTGAACAGCTATGTACTAGTTTACGAAGAAGCCCCAAAATTTGACGTGAGCTAGTAAAACATTACTTGAGAAGGACCATTTCGTATAGTGACTGTTTTATCGCACAACCTATAATATTTTCTATTAATGTGCTTGTCGTATTAGCAGCTTATCAATGAACTGAAAGTTAGAATTATAATTAGAACTTAATAGAATCGGCTAATTTTATGCAAGATGTTTACTAAGCCTTTTCGAGACCAATGTTAAGCTCTGATTTGCCTGAGCTGTACAGAATTTCAAACATGCAGTTTCGACTGCATTATGGTCAGATTATGATAAGCGATTTCGCTGCTCAAATGTATTTTACATCAATGCACATAATTTCAGAAAGAAAATGTTTGTTTCTTTAGGTCACAAAGATAATGTCGTCAATGGCGGGCATGTTTGCAATCACTACCGGAGGATCTATCATTTCAATTATGGGATTGGTTAGATCAATATCACACTTCTTGAAACAGTACTGGCGAAGATGCATATCATACGACTCATCAAACTTAAAGCGAAAGCTTTTGCAATAGGGATTGTTATCATGTCGAAGTTTTGCTTGAATATTTGTTTGTTATAAAACTTAGTGTGCTTGCAAAGTAAACGCCTGAGTTAAGAAACAGACAATCGACAATCAGGTTGCAACAAATTCAGTGCTGAAGGCGTAATGAATCCTCTAAAAGTGCAAAGTGTTGTAGTAATAGGTGTACACGGGGCTTATCAAGTCCAAGCCACCCCATTCCGGAAAAGATACAATCCCTATCGCCACCGGGGGCAAAGGGGTTGGAAAACATGTGGAAGGGGTAAGCCAAAATGGCCTGAAAAGATAATTTAATAATTAGAAAGAAATTAATAATTAATAATAATAATTAATACTAATTTATTTTCTAGTAATTTAATTAATAATCAATATTTAATTAATACTAATTAATAAATAAAATTGTTTACACGAATTTTTTTAAAGAATTCCCAGCCTCGCCGGAATTTATTAATGCTGGTGTTCATTTGTTTTGGAAATTCATCAAAACTTCCAGCAATTAGTTGAAGTTAGTACGACTGAGTTAGATAAGTAAGTAACTGCTGCTAGTTATATTTTCAGAAACTGTTCAATAAAACACAACACTATTTTTGATTATGCTGATTTAAAGAATAAAATTGAAAGTTGAAAAGACGCACATTCCTAGTACCATCAACCTTAATTTTGATTGCATAATTGTTTGATCTGTGTATGCCTCCTCAAGAATTTCCGTTCCAGGTTCAAGCCCCCTTCAGGGTTTCCTTGGGATGACTCCTCCATGAACCAACCCTGTGTTAATGTATAGTAGGAAAGCAAACTTTCAGAAGCAAACACTAAAGGTTAACTTAATTTTAATCTAATCTTAATCTTAATCTAATTCCGTGTTGACTTTTATTTAACGCATCAGCCATGACCTGTTTTATTCTGTGTCTGAAGTTTGTTGTGCGAATTGATATTGTATTTTGTGTATTTGTGTGGGATGAAGTCATTTGTGAAGCCCGAGATTGCTGGAATTTGCAGGGACTTGAGATAGTTGGATTAGCATGTAATGCGGTCCTCGTGGTGCTAAAGGATTATTATCGAGACGGTTATATAGATTTTTGTGCGATCTGATATAAAGGCACACAGATTTTACACCTGACTTCAAAATTTCACAATGTTTGACTCTATATTTCTGCTTTCAAACAATGACTCATCCAAGTGTATAACTATATACCTAATATAGTATATCTAATATACCTAGTGTATAACTACCTTAACTGCCTTATCGAATTTGCTAAAACTTGCTCCATATTTACACCATTAATCAGTTATGCTTCCTTGGTAAGATTTTGGTTAATAATTGTTGGTCCAAATTTCTGCCTTTGCTGAATTTAATTTAGGCTAACAGACCAACACTGGTTGAATTTATCAAATACTACTAATTTACTCTACACATATCACAGAAAGTTGAGCACAGCAAAACACCATTAACTCAAAGCAAACGCGATTTGTGAATTTTTGAGTAGATAAATATGATTATTAATCCCCTGTTTTCCATATGGGAAATAATAGATATTAATTGGAACGGAGCCTGCAGTTGATGCATATTAACATTACTTCCAATTGCAAAAAGCGGAAATTACATTAAAATTAAAATAAATTACATTCTGAAATGATGTGAGAAATGCATGTACTATATTTAGTGTTCTTGTAATCAAAATTTAGATTACGTAGATGTAAACTGCGCCCAAAGGCAGGAGTCAACGTATAAACACGAGTTAACCTTGTAATCAATGGCACATTAATATATCCCAGATAGCGACCTGACTAGAGTTTCCATAAAGTCTCAGCCCAAATGTTTTTGAAAATTTTTATCGTCAAACCTCTATTTTGGGCAATTTTGTTCTTATGCGACCAATTTTACCCATGTAGTCAAAATCTTCGAGAGCGCGAATTCCCACTTTCTCCTTATTTCACTTGTGACTGACGATCGACTCAAAAACTCTGGAAGAGTATTGGTGTAAATTTGTATTTTCCTTGTAAAAATAGAACAGCATTAAGAATGCAGCGTTGAGTTTTGGTGGCATGCAAAGGCGTTTTGAAATTGGAAACTATAATTACAATTTAAAATCTGTAAAGGCTTAAAGCAAGATTCCACTGGACCAATGGTGTCTGCAAATCCAGGAAACTTTTAGTTTTCTGCAAAAAGCATGAAGAGCCCGTAAACTGTTAGTTGATATTGCTTTCAGAAAGCCTTCACTTGAAGTAAATGTCAGCTGCGATGCGTTAATGTAATCGGAAAACTGGAATTTACCAGATTAGGTTTTCCATACGGAAGTTTTTTCCAATTACTTTTTTCAAAAATTTTGCTTAGACTCATATGGAATAACTGACCAAAGCAGTTAACACGTGGTACGCCTCGACGAGCTTAGAACGTATCAATCCATTTGAAAATTTCTTAAACTGACAAACGCCTTCTTCTTTACAATTTTTCATTTTCTGGTTCAATGTTTTTGTAACTGATTGAATTGTCATCGGTCGCTAGCCGTGACTCATTCACAATACTGTCTCTGTTCAAAATTGCTCGTTCATTTAGCTCTGTTTGTACTGAAAAGACGTCATTTTAAGAAAAAGTGTGTTTTAAGGCCTGCGCAAGCCTTTTACGGTCAGTTTACGGTTTAGTAAAAAGCCACTACGGTGGGAGGGTAACAGGAGTCTGTGCAGAAGAGCCGGCCCCCCTTCCACGGATGCAGTCATCATTTGAGGTGACACTCCTGGCTCTACGGCTGAGAATCCGGGGATGAGCACCGGCACCCTATGTCCTGTGGCAGGACGGAGATATCTCCTGGGGTAAACCTAAACAAGCCTTTTACAAGGAACCAACCAATCTTTTTAAACTAAGAAAAAATATTCAGTACTTAGTAGGCATACGATTGGGTGTGTGGGCTGGCACAAAAAGTTTTGAGAGGACAGTTTCCTGGAAAGTAAGTTAGGATTGTACATTCATGAAATAAATGTAATATGAATACGAATTAAAAGTAATTGTGCTATAATTTTGAATTCAACGCTTCCTATAGTTTGCAAAATTTGGCCATTTTCAAGAATTTTATGAAAATCAGAAACATTCCGGTAATGAAACAATTTGTCTTTCAAGATTGTTACAACTACATACAATTTTGAATTGTACTTCATCAACTCAGCTCAACATATGAGTAATTATTTACTAGGTTCCTAGGAGCTTCGAAAGAAATGTTACAAGATCTACAATTTTTGGTGTCACGTTATTGCGAAGAGTTATTCATCAAAGACGAGCTCAATGTCTCAACTCAATGAATCCTTGCCTGAGTGAAGCTCCCAAGTTACACTTGAGCCAGAGACCTTCACTCAGGCCCGTAAGCCTGGCCCGGCCCGCGGCCGGGCATACGGTGAAACGGGTGGGCCGGGCCGAGGTACGACAAATTTGATAGCGGGCCGGGTCGGGCCGAGTACTGGAACAGGCCGGGCTTCTGGCCGGGCCGGGCATTTTCATTAGAAGGTTTTGTCTTGTTTCTAGTTTCGGCAGGTTATGTTGGAAATTTTATTCTTTTCCAAATATAATTTTGAATAATCATTGCTTTTCTATTACGATACTTGATTTTCCTTCTCTTTCCGAGTTTACTGGTGTATGCACTTGTCTCAATTGCGTTTATATAACGTAATCTTTAGCTAGAATTTGTGCAGTAGCATCTGAAATTTATTATTTATAAAGTTCTTAATTTAATTTATTTGTAATATTTGGAGAGTATACCTTATGCCTAATTAATTGCAAGGTATATTGAATCAACGAAACTGGTCAGTCAGTGAATTCTTTCCTAAGATGAACCGCTGACTGTTCTCAGTCGCTCAAAATAAACATGAGCTACGAGACATCGCTTAAAAATGGTATTTGCGATGATGAATAAAATTGTATGCATTTTAAACCCTTATTTTTGTTTTGGCTAACGGCCGGGCCGGGCCTAATGTTTGAGCTTACGGGCCGGACCGGGCCCGGCTTAAGTTGGAGCGGGCAGGGGCGGGCAGGGGCGGGCCGGGCCGAAGTCGAAAGTTATCAAACGGGCCGGGTCGGGATGGGCCGAGGTGAAATTTTTACGGGCCGGGCCGGGTCGGGCCTAACGGGGATCTTTAACTCGAGCACCCATAAATATGCAACCGTTCAGATTGCTGACAGTAATAACTGCATAACTGCGATAAGAATGAAACTTTCTTCGCTTATATATCGGCAAGCCTAATTTGCATAATTGAACTTCTGCAAAAAGTGACCTATACTATCTCTGTGTTGAAGATAGTTCTTCGATGTGCTGACATGCTAAACCTGGAGAAAACTGACTTTATACATTCCGCTCCAAAGTGTGATCTGCTCTTTATACGTCATTTAAAAACTCATAGTCACTACATTCACATTAATTTACGAAACAAGCAACATTAGCCAAACATTTCTGACACACCGGCTAAATATAGATCACCAATCTTTGAATATCGATTTTTCAAAGCTGTAGAATCGGCAAAATTTCTTCTTGTGTCATGACATGAAGGACATGTGGGCCGAGGAACATTTCTTGGATTTGGCTCAACATGTCTTGAAAGTCCGCCATATGTGCGGTGACACGAACTTTCGGTACCTCGCATTGAGTTTTCCTGCAGCTCGAAACATTTTAGCCCCAAAATCAAGAAAATTCCCGCAGAAAACTGAATTTCCAATCTGCCAAAAATCTCCGGAATCCGTCGGGTAGTTTTTAAGAAATAGAAAAAATAAACAGTTCAAAACAAAATAATCGCAATTTTGCCAAATGGCTTTTCGGCCAAATCTCTAGCTTAATGTACAAAGTTCAGCGAATGGGAGTAGTTAATTAGCTTAATTAATTCTGATGAAATGTGTATTGAGACTGTGTATCGATTGAGTATAAAGAAACCAAAATTGTCCGTATGATTTGGCAGTAATGTTGAACAAACTGATTTTCTCGAACTGGATCTCTAAAATCGTTTTTCCCCCCCCCCCCCCCCCCCCCCCCCCCCCCCCCCCCCCCCCCGGGCTGAAATTTTGCATAGAAGGTTATTAGACATGGGGAATTCACTGGTGGTGTTACTTTGGTGGTCCGACCCATGGCTGGCCACAGTAGCGTAGGTACGAAAAATTTTCAGAGGGGGCGGTGTTGTCCGAAGGCTGGGGGGTAAATTTCATTTTTGCGCAATAATTGTATGCACGCCATATGCTGTACTTTACCTGTTGATATGAGTTTTTCTAGTTCGACATGTATATATATACATAGCTTATGCTGTTGTAACCGAAAGCGAAAGCACGCAAAAAACCCAAAGCGGGGGGTCTGGGGGGCGGAGCCCCCGCTAAATTGAAAATTTTTTTAAATTTTGCCGTTAAAACGCTGCTGAAACATTGAATTCTTTGCATTGTATATTATCATTTCCCAAACTAAATTTTGTAGTTTAATTTGCTACCTATTTAAATTTTTGACTTCCACAATCCCGTACGAAAACTAAGACTAAGATGCTCCCATTTGGAACAGGGTATCCTAAGCATATCCATTATCCGTCGTTGAAGGCAGATCATGTTTGGAATAATGCAGTTAATAACAGAACTACAAAGCAGGTAAACTAAGGTAAAGTAAAGCAAACTAGCAGAGGTCTAATTATAATAGGTACACAAGTCCCAAACGGGGGTCTGGTGGGCGGAGCCCCCAGAAGTTGAGAAAATTTTTAAAGTTCGCCATTAAACGCTATTGAAACATTTAATTCTTTACAATGATTTATCAATTGTCTAACAACATTTCGCACCTTTATATATTTGCTATTTTCTACGTTTACTGTCTTGTCCGAAAACTCAAACTATTAGGATGCTCCCATTAAGAACTGCGTATCCTGATCATATCAACCAATTATGCCGAAGCTGAGATGTTGGGAATAACGCAGATATTTAACAGCAAAACTGCAAAGCAACTAGTTATATATACAAACATTCGTTAGCATGCTTAATGAAAAATAATAATTTTGATAATGTAAATAGCCAAAATTCGCGCCGAAGGCGCAAAATTTTTTAATGGTGTAGAAAATGCATCAATGTTGAGCTATTTTGAAGCATTAATGTACAATTTGTGCATGTTTCTAATCACATTAAACGCCCGTAAACGGGCGTAAAATTTTTCTTTTGCCCAAATTTTCAGGGGGGGCAAAGCCATTATTTCGGGGAGGGCGGCCGCCCGCCTCGCCCGCCCCGTATCTACGCTAGTGGCTGGCCAGATCTGGTTCAACTGGTTCAAAATTGAACCAGTTCCTGAATTCAAGCTGCTGGAGATAGTTGGAAGGCTGAAATTTTGCATACAAAGGTTATTGGGCATGGGGAATTCACTGGTGGTGTTACTTTGGTGATCCGACCCATGGCTGGCCAGATCTGGTTCAACTGGTTCAAAAAATTGAACCAGTTCGTGGTCTCAAGCTACTGGAGATAGTTGGAAGGCTAGAAATTTTGCATACAAAGGTTATTGGGCATGGGGAATTCACTGGTGGTGTTACTTTGGTGATCCGACCCATGGCTGGCCAGATCTGGTTCAACTGGTTCAAATTGAACCAGTTCGTGGTTCAAGCTACTGGAGATAGTTGGAAGGCTGAAATTTTGCATACAAAGGTTATTGGGCATGGGGAATTCACTGGTGGTGTTACTTTGGTGATCCGACCCATGGCTGGCCAGATCTGGTTCAACTGGTTCAAAATTGAACCAGTTCCTGGTTCAAGCTACTGGAGATAGTTGGAAGGCTGAAATTTTGCATACAAAGGTTATTGGGCATGGGGAATTCACTGGTGGTGTTACTTTGGTGATCCGACCCATGGCTGGCCAGATCTGGTTCAACTGGTTCAAAATTGAACCGGATCGGGGGTCGAGCTCCTGGAGATAGTTGGTAGGCGGAAATTTTGCATAGGAAGGTGATTGGGCATGGGGCAATTCACTGGTGGTGTTACTTTGGTGATCCGACCCATGGCTGGCCAGATCTGGTTCAACTGGTTCAAAGTTGAACCAGTTCCTGGTTCAATCAACTGGAGATAGCTAGATGCTAGAAGGCTGAAATTTTGCATACAAAGGTTATTGGGCAGGGGGAATTCACTGGTGGTGTTACTTTGGTGATCCAACCCATGGCTGGCCAGATCTGGTTCAACTGGTTCAAACTTGAACCAGGTCCTGGTTCAATCAACTGGAGATAGCTAGAAGGCTGAAATTTTGCATACAAAGGTTATTGGGCATGGGGAATTCACTGGTGGTGTTACTTTGGTGATCCGACCAATGGCTGGCCAGAGCTGGTTCAACTGGTTCAAAGTTGAACCAGTTCCTGGTTCAAGCTACTGGATATAGCTGGAAGGCTGGAATTTTGCATACAAGGTTATTGGGCATGGGGAATTCACTGGTAGTGTTACTTTGCTGATCTGACCCATGGCTGGCCAGATATGGTTCAACGTTCAAAGTTGAACCAGTTCCTGGTTCAAGCTACTGAAGATAGCTGAAAGGCTGAAATTTTGCATGCAAAGTTTATTGGGCATGGGGAATTCACTGGTGGAATTTGTGATTGCTGCTGCCACAGTTATGGCAGCGCTCCCAAAAACTAGACGGAGGACAAGTAGGAAAAATGCTCCTTGCAGTCGCATGAAAAAGTTAATATGAGCTATGATGGTCAACATTTAAATGTGTCAAGGACAAGATTTAAAATGTTTAATATGAGCCAACATCTAAATAAGTAGAGGACAAGATGTAAACGGCTAATATGAGCCGCTACGTTTCTCTTGGGCTCATATTGACGCGACTAAAATGGCAAACATACAGTTTACGGTTGGCATATAAGCATCAGTGTTTATAAACTATTTAATTGGTTTGGGAATATTGAATTAATGTGTTGATTGCGATTATAACTTCAAATGTGATTTCTCAAGATTTCACAACATGTGTATATAAGTTCCACATTTTCGTTTCTTCATTAGATTGGACTTTGGTTTCGTTTTGTTGACTTATATGGTGGCCTTAAATGTGTACTTGGATGTAGCGGTGGAGAAGAAAACATTTACTAACAGCTTTGCAAAATTAATGTTTATATGCGTCGTTATTCATGCAAGCCATTTCAATGTTGTGTTCAATACGAAAAACAAACAAAATATTTACAATGTCCTTAATGTCCCCCCCCCCCCCCCTCCCCCCCCTCCCCATCTTTTTTTTCATTTTTTCCCCCTTTTCCATTCATTTCTTTTCCTTTTTTTTTTTTCTTTTCCCCCCCCCCCCCCCCCCCCCCCCCCCCCCCCCCACTGTTTTTCCCTAAATAACCCAATTCTATACCCGCCAAGCCACCTTTGGTGACGACAGTTTCGTAGGTCATCGTCAAAGTATCAGATTCATCGCTAGGAATTCTGTTTACCAAAAATTACCGATAACTTATCAAAATATAAACAAGCAAATTGGCATGAACGGGTTGCCGCTGGCATTTTTCCTCTTATCAGGAGACATATCTCAAGCTGTGTATATTTAGCAACGTTGGCTCTATTTCAATTTTTTTATCCACTCAGAGAGCTTTCGAATGATACCCATGCTGGACGGTTTTTGCTACTTTCAATTTTGACTAATTTTGCAGCATAACTAGTATCGAGCACTTTCTGTTCCACAAACCAGTCCAAAACACAATTTCTGTGCACTTTCAGACTGTCTCTATTACAAGTTTTCATCTACTCAACGAGAGCTTTCGAATGAGACGGATATGAGACCGATCTGGGAACTTTCAATTTTGAGCCATTTTGGCCGCTTTTGGCCATTTTTAACTATTTTTCGCCTCATAACTCAAAATGAGTGCATTTTCCTTCCTTGACCCAATTACAACTTTTTCGTTACTCGTCGAGACCTTTCGAATGAGACCGATACTAGACTGATACGAGAACTTTCAATTTTGACCAATTTTGGTAGATTTTGGCAATTTTTTACCCTTTCGATGCTCCGTAACTCATTTTCTGTACATTTTGGTGCTTTGGCCATATTACAACTTTTTATCTACGTAACAAGAGCTTTCCAATGATGCTCATATTGAACGGTTTCCGTTACTTTCAATTTTGACCCATTATGGCCGGTTTTGGCCATTTTTGACCCCTTTGAGACCCCGTAACTCATTTTTTCCACATTTTGGTGCTTTGACCCTATTACAACCTTTTATCTACGCAACGAGAGCTTTCGAATGATACCCATATGAGCCCAATTGGACAAATTTCAATTTTGAGGCATTTTGGCCGTTTTTGGCCATTTTTGACCCTTTTTCGCCTCATAACTCAAAATGGGTACATTTTCAGGCCTTGACCCAATTACAACTTTTTCATTACTCGCCGAGAGCTTTCGAATGATACCAAAATTAGCTCATTTGGACAACTTTTTTATTTTACTCATTTTTACTCGCGCGGCTGCTCCCTCCGGGGGCTCCCCGCGCTTCCGGGAACAGTTCAAGTCAAGACCTTCAAAATGAGGTATCAACCACCTCTCTACCCCTTTCCAATCTCGAGATAGAGGGGGGACACATACGGCAAGAAATAACAAGCAAAGTGGCATGAATGGGTTGCCGCTGTCTTTTTTCCTCTTATCAGGAGTCATATCTGAAGCTGCGTACATTTAAGAACTTTGGCTCTATTACAACTTTTTATCCACGCAACGAGAGCTTTCGAATGACACCGGCATCGACCGGATCCGACAATTTTCAATTTTGACCCATTTTGGCCGGTTTTGGCCATTTTGACCCATTTGAGGCCCCGTAACTCATTTTCTGTACATTTTGGTGCTTTGGCCCTATTACAACATTTTATCTAAGCAACGAGAGCTTTCCAATGATACCCATATGAGCCCAATTGGACAACT
The DNA here is from genome assembly GCA_030248195.1 of Trissonchulus latispiculum. Classification (NCBI taxonomy): domain Eukaryota; kingdom Metazoa; phylum Nematoda; class Enoplea; order Enoplida; family Ironidae; genus Trissonchulus; species Trissonchulus latispiculum. The sequence continues at coordinate 2,045 of JASAND010021214.1, read as the reverse complement.
TTCAATTTTGAGCCATTTTGGCCGATTTTGGCCATTTTTGACCTTTTTTCGCGTCATAACTCAAAATGGGTGCGTTTTCAGGCCTTGACCCAATTACAACTTTTCTTTACTCGCCGAGAGCTTTCGAATGATACCAAAATTAGCTCATTTGAACAACTTTTTTATTTTACTCATTTTTACTCACGGGGGTGCTCCGGGAGCACCTCTGCTCCCCCGGGGCTCCCCGCGCTTCCGGGAACAGTTCAAGTCAAGACCTTCAAAATGAGGTATCAACCACCTCCTCTACCCCTTACCAATCTCGAGATCTGGGGTGGACACATTCGGCAAGAAATAAATAATAAATAAATAATAAATAACGGACATACCCAGTTAAAGGGTTTTTTTGTTGAAAAAGCGGCAACCCAATAAATAAATAATAATTAATAACGGACATACCCAACACAAAGGGCTGCCTTTTTGTGAAAAAAGCAGCAACCCAATAAAAGAAAAAATTAAAACATTTATATACCGCTTAATTAATACGTATATACTACACAAAAGTGCAAGGTGATGAAATAGCATTTACGGATCGCTTTGTTATGCCCGACCATTCCTGATTGTGGGACTCATCAGGGGCTTACAATCAGGTTCAAATTTTTAGTAGAAAATTAAAAATTTTATTTTTGACAGTGAACAGTTCGGTTTCGTCCCCTAGCGATCAACTCCACTTATTCGTGAGACATATTCTCTAAATAGAGTAAAGTTTTTCGATTCCAACGTACCTAAATTTATCCTCTTAATTTTTCTGGTTTATTTCTTCCTTTTCCATGATAATCTCGAAAAATTTATGTGCTATATATATATGCTTCATAATTTTAAAAGTATATAACTCCTTCTATACTCTCCCATACTAACGGGTTTTAAGAAAACAAAGTTTTTGTAAAATTCCGGTCTCCTAGCCTTTACCTCACCCTTTTACGACTTATCGTCGTACTAAAGTATTTTACGACTGTCGTCGTACTAAAGTCTTTACGACCTATGTTACAAATAAAGTATATCTACGTACTATTGAAGCCGTACTAATACTTACTAATTCTTACTCTAGCCTAAAGTGTATATTTTTGGTAATTATCTATGTATTAGCATTGAACTAACACTGAATAAATAGATGTATTATATTTTGAATGAGAATAGCTTTGTCATGTCTGCAGAATCTATCGAGTTCCTGCTTTCTGAGTACGTTTCAAAAATATTATTTAAGGAAGCGTAGTGAAATTTGTTAATTTCATTCTGTTAAAATTTCATGATTCATGTTTTAAATGTTTTAATTATCGAAATATTAGGGAATTGTCCAATTTCTTACCCTACCCTTTTTTAACAGTTTTCAAAATGAGAAATGTTTCATATTTTGGAACGAGAATAGTTTTTGTCTTATCTTCAGAATCTATCGAGTTCCTGCTTTCTGAGTATATATATATACTTATCAAAAATATATATAATTTAAGGACACTTTTGATGAAATTTATTAATTTCCTTCTGTTAGAATTTCATGTTTCATTTTTTGAAATGTTTTAATTATCGAAATATTAGGGAATTGTCCAATTTCTTACCCTTTGTTAACAGTTTTCAAATGAGAAATGTTTCATATTTCGGAACGAGAATAGTTTTTGTCTTGTCTTCAGACTCTATCGAGTTCCTCCTTTCTCAGTACTTATCAAAAAAAATAATTTATGTTTAGACTTGGTGATAAAATTTATTCATTTCATTCTGTTAGAATTTCATGTTTCGTGTTTGAAATGTTTTAATTATCGAAATATTAGAGAATTTTCGAATTTCTTACCCTTTGTTAACAGTTTTCGAAAGTAAATGTTCGTTATGAGCGAATATAATTCTAGATTGTGTGACGATTCCCCCAAAAAGGACATGCCGCTGTCAAAATGTTGACAGTTACATGTCAAATTTAATGGTCACTTGACATAGAAGATAAAGAAGTGTTGAAGCAAAGGAAGAACAGGCAAACTGTTAAGAGATGGGGGGTTATGAATTTACAAACACTAAAATCAAAA
>JASAND010021213.1:0-80718 GCA_030248195.1 Trissonchulus latispiculum | reverse complement strand
ATACTTCGTTCAGTTACGTATTGCTCATTGCTTAAAACTAGGTTATTCAACCAAATTTGCGTAATATGGTTTCAAATAAAATCTTTTCTAAGAAATTTCTGAAAAGTTGCTATGAACATTTCAATTTATTATAAAAACCATTTTCTCACATTTTTGCATTCTAAATTCTAGCTTTTCTAATTTTCCCATAACATTTTTATAAATCGGAAATCTATAAATTGGAGTTGAAATTGCAGGCTTTTTTTCGTTTTCAGTTTTTCAGTTAAGAGTTTTCAAAGAAGTTACAGCCAATCTTTCTAATTTAGCATAAGAACTACAAGTTTTCCCATAAATATGATCAATATACTATATTTAAACAACCGTAAGAGTAAGAACCAATTCTAAACATTTTTTCTTTAAAATTCTAAACATTGGAGCTTTCCAAAGAAATTCATAACTAGGGAAGTTTCAAACTGTTTTCGAAAAACACAAAACGAAACAAAAAACAGTTTCAAAGAGTGAGACAGTGAACAAACGCTGTGGCAATCAAACATAGGTGCGTATATATATACTGCCACTAGACTGCAATTTTAAATTTCCCGCTATATTGCCGGCAATCTTGTTGATGCAGTGTGAACGGTATTGCAGGCAGTATTGTCATTGCTCCTAAATTGCTGGCAATTCGGTTGCCTGCAGATTTTCATAGTGTGAACCGGGCATTTAATTTTTCTACAAACTTTTAACGACTTTAGGTCTCTAAAACTTTGCTGCAAATCCAAAAATAATTAAGAACTAATAGTATATAATTATTTTTCGAAATGATATAAAACTGAGTATATAACTGAGAATGTTATATATATGTGGAAGTCATATTGGATTTTCAGGCAAATCTGATTTGTCTGAACATTCATTTCAGTCAAACTGGATTTGAACTTCAAATTGAATCTACCATTGTTTGAAGTCATAAAAATCCAGTTTGACTGAACTGAATTGAGTCAAATCCAATTTGACGTTTTCTGTTTCAGTCAAACCGTAATTCAATGTGAATGTTAATCTTTACGGCAGAGATTATTAAACTTCGATTTGATTTCTACAACGGCTCTATAGAATCAAAGGAAATTGCCGCCTATTATAATAACACGATTATTTTTGTATATATTTTTGCGTTTTCCTTCACAGATCGAAGGAAGCATTTTCAGGTGTTCGTACAAGAAGAAAAAATTCTCAGCATCATCGATTCTACCAGAAAACCATAAAAAATTTAAAAAATTTTGAAATTTAAAAAATTCAAGTTTTCTAGCTTTGGAAAAGCTTTCTAACACTCAACCGTTAACCTTCTACTCAGGTAAAAATCCGGTCTATAAAGAGGAGACTATCAATTATAAATTTAAAGTTGAGATTTGGCTTTAGCTTTGTATTAATAATAAAAGGTCAACAATCTCTTTGCACTAAAGATTAACATTCACATTGAATTTCCGTTTGACTGAAACAGAAAACGTCAAATTGGATTTGACTCAATTCAGTTCAGTCAAACTGGACTTTTATGACTTCAAACAATGGAAGATTCAATCGGAAGGTCAAATCCAGTTTGACTGAAATGAATGTTTAGACAAATCAGATTGAATGTTCAGACAAATCAGATTTGTCTGAAAATCCAATTTGACTTCCACATATACAAAATTACTAATATTTTATAGGAAAATTCATAGTCCTTATGCTAACTTGAAAAGATTGCTGTAACTTTCTTGGAAACTCTTAGAATGTGCAAGCTAGCTGCAATTTGGACTCCCATTTTTTGCATAAAAATGTAATGGAAAATTAGAAAGGTTAAAGTATAGATTGCAAAACTGATAATTTTATAATAAATTGAAAGTTTACTGCAACTTCCAGATGTGTCTGATGAAAAAGTTGGTTTTAAACAAAGTATTTTAAAGTATTTTTGTGATTTTTAAACTTAGTTTATGGATTTAACTTTAGAAGTTGTCTTCATGCACCAATTGGCACTGGTTCAGTTAAATCCCATTCTTTGACTTTGGACATGACGTCGGCATGAACTTTGTTTCCCTTGCCGCACACAATAGATAAAGGCGTTTAACATAAAATACCGAATATACTAAAAAATACGGTATTTCCTGAATTCTGTACTTACTATGCCATATATATATATATATATATATATATATATATATATATATATATATATATATATATATATATATATATATATATATATATATATATACACACATTTACCTTGAACTATGGTATGCTCGCTGTCGGCTTAACCCCTTTCAGCCCGCCCCTATATGGGAACATAGTTCCTTCCAATCGGGGATCGCTCACTAGCTTAGCATGTTTTGTACATCTATGTGTTAAACACACACGCTTACATGCCCTCCCCAAATTTGGGGCGGTGTGATAGAGTCAATTTGTGGGCGGATAGCCGACAACCCGCATAGAATAATTTATTCCTCTGCTAATAGAGAGCCTGCTTGTTGTCACATTCTTATCTATTATGTACTCTTGGTAGTAACAAGTGAAGTCACAGATCGTCAGGGATTATGGTTGAAGGGTAAACATCATTTAACTTGCTTACTAGTTAGGTAAGTTTAGAGCCGATCGGGATTATGGCAAAATAGATGCCTAAACTAGCCAAGTTATGTTTGTGCAAAATATAATTTATTTTGGACACAATCGGGTTTAGACACAATATTTGCATTATTGACATTTTAAATACGTATGGCATTTGTTTCCAGCTTAAGCGTTTGCTAAGAGCTTTCTACTTACCAATGAATAAGATTCGTTTCCATTTATTTCTGAGTGCTTGGCATTTACACTACCTTCAGTTATTTTCCCTGAAGTTCGCAGTGGTTGTTTACGAAATGATGAATCAAGGAAGGAATGCGTGGGTTTGTTTTTTGTGAACGTCCGTATTCCTATCAAAGATGCGGAAACAACAGATGCAGCAAGCGTAACCGATATTAATTCCATAAAGTAAACACCTGAAATAGAAACATGTTCAACAATATTTAAACATTATAATTTATTATATTTATGTAATTTTATGCATTATTTATTTACATCTATTTTTATATATTTTTCTTGTTTTCCTGTAGTAATTTTACAAAATTTCCGAGTTTCACCAAAACGAAAATTGTGGATTGGCTATAAGACATGGACGGGAATATGCTGTGAAGTTTTTGTGCAAGAAACTGAAACCGAAAATATAAGATTAGCTGATACTTATAAAAGTATAGATTGTTGTATTTCCAACGATGTGGTTTATGTACACAAGCTGATAATGCCCTGAGTGAACGGAACTAGTCTCCGAAGCTGACGATCACGATACTACAGCTTACAATAGCTCCAATGTCGACTGCTGCTAGAAAAAATTAACTAAATAAAATAATTTACTAACTTAAACTAAAACTAATTAAATTAAAAATTAGTAGGATCACGTGGAGTAATGGGTGGTTCAGACAACCTCTCCCAAGACCGAGAACAGGAAGACCCAATGTAATTATTCCATATTTTAGCACATTTTCACATTTAAACCACGAAACCAATCAAAACTTTTTTGAAAATTGTCAGCTTTTTGTACATTTCTTCGTAAATTTGTAAACATTTGTTGTAGCTCTTTTTGGGGATAGGCCCACAGGTGGACAAGAGGAGGGGAATCCTCAGGCTGAAGTCGTCCACAAGGTGTACCCAAATTGATCCCGTAGAACAAGGGTTACAAGGGGGAAAGGAAACTGTCCAAATCATACGTTCCACGGCTAAAATCTGCAAAACGTTTCCGGCTTCTCCCAAATTTTTTACTTCTAACAATTGCTTGTTTGCTAACAAAACGGACAAAATAGATTTTATTCAAAAATAGCTGATTTTTGTTAAATACTGCTAAAACTTGGTGGTGGCATGAAAACTGAAAGCAAAAGCAATGCAATGGCTACAAACACGTTGTAGCACCTTCCAAATACCGAATTATTTCGAAACGTCTTTTGAGCCATCCTGCATTTCCGTCTCAACAACAAAAAATATAACAATTACAACAGCAATGATAACAGCAGCATTTTCAGCAATGGGGTCCTGGCATCGTAACTTGTCGGCTCAAGGGTAATGGAAACCCACCCACCCGCCAGCGGTAGCAGGCGTGAGGTAATACTTTGAATATTCAAATTGTATTAATATTTAAATATTTAATTGTGAAAGTTCCCAGTGCTTTTTCCAAATTTTAGAATCCACCCAAATTTTCTGCTTTTCAAATTAAAGTTACAGAAACATTCAAAGTTGTCTGCTGCCTGTCCGCATCAGTTGTGCATAGTTTAATTAAAACAATACTATGTAATCCAACCAGAAGTTCACCCCCTCCCTCACACATAAATACTAATGCGATATCCTAGATTTGCGAGGAATTGGCCGCCCTGGAGGGGAACCTTCTAAAAGCATAATATATTTATGCAAATTTGTGTACGCAAGGTCACCTGGGTATGCAAATCTGCTTCCACACGGGTCAGTGAAATTAGACAAGCCGTTTAGTTTAATAGGTGGCAGGCTCACTTGCATATTGCATATTGCAAACCTTTGGTTATAGTCCTTTGCCCAAGTCGGGATAGACCCGCCAGAATTTGACTACATGTTCATGTTTGTAACCAACCTATTAACGGAATTGCTTCACCACTAGGAGGAATATTGCCAGCAATTATCATCATCATGACTGCCAGAGATAACAAGGATGTTATTCCCAGAGATATTTTATCATGACTTGTGGAACCGGTGGAAAATGTAAATAAGCCAAATATTGTCAATAAAGTTATCAATAAACTCGGTAGAATCATATTGTAAACATAAAATTTCGATCTTCTGTTCAAATGCACAGTGACAAATAAGTCCTCATGCGGTTGTGAACCGTGATACTTGACAGTTTTATTCGATGTCACATTTCGTAAATTCCACTCCGAATTTGAAACATAATGCCGTAAGTCTGGGCTGGTCATTGTAATACGCATTTCTGAACCAACGTATGAAAAGGAAGAATATTTGATAGTGCAAATCTAAAACAAGTTATTAATGATCGTAATAGGTGTCTGATTACAAAAGTTGTCAACTAAACTTTGTGCTTTTCAGTTTCTGTAGGTTTCAATGTTTCTGATTTTGGTCAGTAGCAGCAACGCAGAATTTGAAGATTAGCTGATTTTGCATTCTTCAGAAAACTGTGTCGTCACCAATACAGCAAGCCCCCGTAATTCACCCGCCTACAAGCAAGAGTATATAAAATGACTATGGGTGTGACAAGCGTCATGTTAGGTATTAGGCTGCGGACATGAATGCATGATAACAACTGCAACCAAATTAAACCCTGACCCCACAAATCGAGAGTGACCATGACTGCTTCAAGTAGACCGTTTTCAGCTTCAACACGTAAACTTATAAGCAAGTGAGTGTACTCCTGTTTATACCACGTATATATAGACTTCCGGAGGTCACTAGGGTTCAATATGTGGACGGCAGCCGTTGCGCCCAGATGATGTACTACCCGAGTCATTATGTACTCTTGCTGGAAGCAAGGTATTGAATCTCGAATTTACTTAGGTTTACTTCAAATCGCAAAACAAAGCAAAGGAGAATATTTTGGATACCTGCTCATCAAAAGGAAAATTGCTGAAATCCAAAGGGCATGATAGCTTCAGAAGCATTAACCTTTTCAGAAAGATTGTACCATCGTTGAAAAGTAAAGCGTTTGATGAAAACTGATTTCTATCGCTATTTAGATCGACACTAGAAAACGTTGCAAATAATAAAAACCTGAGGGATATCTTGAACAAACTGCAGCATAACCATATTGCATTGGAAAAAATAGAAATTATTTTGACAAAATATCTGAAAATTTTGGCTTTCAAAAATGCTAACTTTTATGCACGCAAATTTGTGCTAAAGGGATATTTTAGATTTACAAAAGAGTGCAAAACCACAGTGCGCTGAATTTGATCGGGAACATTTAGAAGTTTTTCAGCAAAGAAATTTTAGCTTTCTCTTTCTTTAATTTTAGCACTACTCGCGCTTAATTAAACAAATGTTTTGATATTTCAACTTTTTGTGTGACTTCACTGAAATAAGCCTATTTGAGAGATTCAAATTTATCGCTGTCCAGCAATGTCCAGAATCTGATGCTGAAAGAATAACGTTTGACTCTATATTAACCGAAATGGATGTTACTACTAGTTTTAGTCGTCCCCGTCAAATCTGCGTTGTATACAGCAAGCACTGTGCAAGGCTGCTCAAGTATCAAGACTCAAGTCTAAAAACTCTTCTTTGTTCCTGAACCATCTTGGGGATCCCAATATGGTTAGTATGGACGAGACCCGCCCCACATCCCAGAGGCAGGTCAGAACTTGGGAAGACTTTGATAGAATGTCCAGGCGCGGTCTGGTCGCCATGTGTTGCCGTCGGACAGATGTATCATTTGGACAGTGCAAGATGGGCGGAGTCCTCCTCCACACTCTCACAGTCCAATCAGTTTCAATCGGAACCGCTTTTTGGTTAGGAGTAGGGGAATGGTCTTGGGGATGGGATCTTGGGGAATGCCTTTAAGTTTTGACAGAATGCAACGCTCCTTTGGGCCTATCAAAACATTTTGAGTACACCATTATAGCGCGTTTCCGCAGATTAGACATATGAAAACCTAGCCAGCTGAATTCCGTTTTTTTCGAGCATTTTTTCAGGTCGCATATCCATATCAGACCTTGACTGCGGTTTTATCTGTCCGTATATTGGAACACTTCCATCAGGAAATTCAATGGTGGAAAGGAGGACCATGACAACATGGCTATCACAACGCCACCCCATCTCTCTGGTCAGCCTCCCCCATCGGCGTCATCGCCCCTGGCAGTAGTATCAGCACTTGGGAAAGCACTGAGAGTGGTAGGGCTGCAGGTTGTTTTGACCCAGCTGAAGTCAGTTTATCTTTCCGACACCTCCAGAGATAATGACCCCACCGTGAGAGGTAAAGTTACAGTTACAGTTGGCGAAATTATACTCGGAGCAACAGCTAAAGGACAGGTAGAATCTCTCGTTCTGTTGGGCAGGACATCAGAGTCTGATATATTCCTTTCACTTTCCCCTCCAAAAGTCCTGAGATGAAAGTAGTTGTTGTTGATAGAATGCACGTCGGGTGTTGTCTGCGAAAGCAGAAACGTTTTTCGTGTCCAATAGCCAAGACTTCATGATATTTTGACGTTACTTTGACCTGATTCTGGATGTTTTGACTAGGCTCCGTACCTCACCGACCTGGTTCTGCACATCAGTTCAAGGCGATTGGCAGAGGTAGTCGCAATAGAAAAGTGTCACGTAGAAACATTATACTACATGAGGGATCTGATCTGCAGATGAAGACAAATCGCAGATCTTTCATGCTTGGCCCCCTGGTGGGTCCGGCTGGGGCGCTAGAGCGAAGATGCGAGTTTCTATCGCAGCTTTGACGGAGGTAGCATGCGGTGCAAAACACAGCTTCCAGTCAAACTTCACACCACGAAATGTTGAACTATGTGTGTCAGGTATATCATAGCAACCAATTCTGAGCTGTAGCTGGCTTGGTGGTTGTGGTTACATGACTTTTCTTGCAATAATTGACGGTCTGCATGTCATAACCTAATTGCCTATTCTGTCCGGAAGAGTTCGTAGCTTGGATTCAGGCAACGATGGTGTCTGGGTCGGATGCCCAGATTGCCGGATCATTTGGCGTAAATATTTTCTCAGGTAGATCGTTAAGGCTGTCTTTTACGATGAAGGTAAATGGAGAGAGAGAGAGAGCATCGAGCATTGCAAAAACTCTATTTGCTGAAGATTCCGTTGTAAGAAACTCGGGCCCGTCTGTCTTCCTTATTCTTCCTCCTTGATCCATTTGATTCGTGCCGTTACACAAACCGAGAGGTTCCAATACACAAACTTTAATGCCGTTACACAAATCTTCAGTCTCGTTACACAAACCGGTTTTCCCACTACACAAACAGCGTTTCCCGTTACACAAACCGTCTTTCCCTTTACGCAAACCTCATACCTCTAAATACTAGGAAGTAACAATTATTTTTAACAATGAAAAGTAGAATTTTCTTACTTTCAAAACATTTAGCTGTAAGCACACTGATACAAAGTCAATTATACATATTTAAAACGAATTAAGAAATTTAGGCCTCATTTAAAATTATAATTCCACATTGACACTCATTAAATTCGAGCAATAATTTGATTTAGTTAATAATAATTTATTGCCCAGATTCAATAAAGTTTTTAGGCGCCCGAGAAAACATGATAACTTTTAGAACTCCTATTTTTAAAACGTCATTCGGACGTGAGCCTTCAGGTGAAATTCCTCAACAACCGTAAAGACATACGACTTTATTTGAATCGACCACTAAATGAAACAGATATAATTGGTTGCGGTCGGTTCAGTTGCGTTTTGCATAAAATTAAAGCCACTTCAGCTTCTTTGAAGATGGCATATAATAATGTAATATTACATTTGGTTGATGATATTTCAGCATACACTTAAAATCTGTGTCGATAGAGCGCTAAAACAATACAGGTTAATGGTTTGAGTAACGGCACTATTGGTTTGTGTAACGGACCTTTTGGTTTGTGTAACGGGACGGTTTGTGCAACAGGAAAGCACCCAGCAGACTGGCAGGTTGATTTGAAAGAGTTTCTTCATGAGAGTATCCGTCCGTACGGCGTCAAAGGCTCGCGAGAACACAATGAGGCAAAGACTAACTTAACAACTCCATGCAACCGCATTTAATAATTTCGCTGAAGGAGCTACTAATCAGGTTTGGCAATAGCTATGCCCAGACTAAAGGATTCGTAGTGGCAGGGTACTATTTAAATTCTGACAAAGTGACAGCGACATCTGTTTAGACGTGAATGGTGGGTTGTCTAGTCACATCATGTTCATTAATTAACAAATAAAGAACTGATGAATAAATAACACACCGAATGGCTGAAGTGAAACGATTCTAAACATATTTTATTCGCAAGCATAGGGTTTTTGTTTTGAATGGCTTCAACTTCATCAAATCGTATAATACCAAGCTAAAGCGTAATTACCTTTGCTCAGGAACTGCGTCTGGCACCCAAATTAGATCAACAGGAACTTTCAAATGTTTTATTTGTTCGTAATCGTTTGGGTTCCAAGTTAGAAACATGTCTCGCCAAAACTAAAACAGTCTTCCTTCAGCAAAACATTGGCCAAAATCAAACATACATACATCAAGACATTCTCCACATTACGTCGCATAAATGCTGTCCGCACAACGGGGATTTGGATCGAGTCTATCAGGTTCATTCGGCTACTGATTGTCTCCTCTTTATTAGCTTAAGCCGTGGTTGCACTTGGCAATTTCAGGACAACGCGTTGTGACAACGGGAGTTGTCCTCATGTCCTCCCAAGACTGGCTCGTGGTTACATCCTAGCACATATCGCGACTTGGTGACGTTTCTGTTGAACCATGCCTTCACAAAAATCTGGCATAGTTCTAACGTATTGTTACTAGTTGCCACAACGATGCGTTGTGACAATTTCTATTGACAAAATCTATTTCTATTTCTGTGACAACTTCTTCTATAATAAATACAAAAACACCAGAACTGACCACAAGCCTGGTCTGCTCCAGTGAAACCTCGACCCGCCCCTAACCCGAAATATTATTACCTCGTTCCAGCCTGTTCCACATTAGGCCCGAACTATAATAAGGCACTCGCGGTGCTCGTGCAATATGCCCTGTGGAGATTAGTTTAGGCAGTAGGAAAAGTCGTTACTACATCTCCAGTTCTAATTTCATAAAGTGTTTCGTGATTTTTTCCTAAAGTTCCATTTATAACCTTTTAAAATCGTTAGCTATTTGTTTACAGGATGTCCGGTAGTAATTGTGTGTTTGGGTGCGACAATGTATAAAATTGAAAAACTTAGTGCTATTTTTGTAGTACTTTGTAGTACTTTGGTCACTTTTCGTAATTTTGTATTTTCTACCGTCATTAAACTGCTGGTTTGTCCTTACCTGGGAACCCTTACCTTTACCGTGCTGTGGTGTGGTTTAACTCCAAGGCTTCTCCATTACACAAAAGTTAAATACCTTTTTCAAAGAAAGTAGGAGAGCTATTACTCAGAAACTATAAATGAGTCTTGAAGAACAGCAGACAGTATTTCATATACAAGCCAACACGAATATAATATCAAGAATACATGATAATAAAAGTATGCCACTAGGCATGCTCTATGCTATCAGATACAGGACAGCATTACGGCAAACGGTCAGGCCCCGACGGACCGGAGTCCAGCGCTCACGGGCCGTGCAGCGGGCCGAATATCACAGACCGGACAGGGTCGTCGCCCGCTTATCAGTTTATCAACATACTGGATGCTGTTAGCTCAAATTTAGGATATTTGTTTAGTTTTAAAGATTTTTGTGCTTATCATGTTCCGTTCGCACTTTGGATGTCATTGTTTGCCTGCCGTTGCAGTGTTTCATTACTACTAGCAAGAGTACATAATATAGGAGTGTGCCACTAGGCACCCGCTACGTTATCAGAGCAAAAACTATGCTCTGCTCGCTAAAGGCCCACCCCCCCCGCAAATCAGTAACTAGTCGAAACGGGGGTACGCGCACTCGCTCTATGTTTATGTGCTTAAGCTCGAAAACACAAGCAGCGTGTGCGCGAATTTTGTGCCTGCTTCGAGCTTTAGAACACAAACATAGCGCACAAAATTCTTTGAAGTGAAGGGTCTAATTTGCGGGGGGGGGTGGGCTGTTAGCGAGCAGAGCATAGTTTTTGCTCTGATAACAGAGAGTTTGCCTAGTGGCACACTCTTATATTATGTACTCTTGGTACTAGGATGCATTCTAATTAAATTATTTTTACCTGTAGTGATCATATTTTACTGCTCTCGCTTTGTAATAAGCTAGAAGATTCTTAAGGTGCAGTTTTCTTGCAACGAAAAGAATTTATTGTATCTCATTTATTGCATCGAATTTATTGCATCTCATGCGGTAGTCATATACAACGCATTTACAGGAAAAGCATTTTCAATTCTAATTAAGTTCTGATGAAGCAATTTAAACTCTCAAATGTATGGCTGCCACAGTAGGCGTACACGTCAATTCATTGGTGCAGTTTTTCGGTTATAACATTAGAATAGTAAACTGAATTTTGTAGTTATCAAAAAATGAAAACTTTCGCCGCCCGGGCCGGTAACTACCGGTTTACTGTCCGATGTCTAAACCGGTACCTAAATGACGAATCGAAAGCAGGTAATACTCTAGCCTAAGCTAGGGTGCAACTAATCAAGAAAAGAGAAATTCCCTAGTAAGCTTTCCCTAATGGCGAAGATAATGATAACAATAATATGGCCAAATGGCCCGACCGTACCGTAACACTCAGACTGATATCAAGGTTTTTTCGGCCATAGCTTAGGCCATGCCCTAAATTTATGAGTCAATGGCCTAAGGAATTTTGGCCGTTGAGGCCATTTGGCCTAAATTTTTCGACGAAAACCCAGTTAAATTTTATTGTTTTTTAAGTAAAAACAGTAATTTTCTAAAAACATTTTCGCGCCTTAGGCGCGAATTCATACATTTTTACTTCTATTTCTGGGCTGCGTCAGCCGCCAGCTAGTTACATTGACTTTTTGCACTTATAAATGCGCATTCAAGTTATAATTTCATTTACTGTTATAAAGATTTTTTCATAGAAGAAATGCTATTTTTTAGTAGTTTAACTTTATTTCTATTAGTTTAATTTTCTTCTTTCATTGGTTATCTATATGTAAATACTCGTATGCTCCTACATGTTTTAATTTTCATTAAAAATTCATTCTTAATACTGTCGGGCACTATTATTTCTATGCTAACAAGGTTCTGTTTATGCCATTTTAAGGTAAAAACGTAGTTTTTCTGGTGTGGACACTGATGATGACGATTTTTGTTGTTAAACAACGATTTCTGAATATATAACGCATGAATACGTGATAACTGTAATTTTAACAATGCGTACAATAACGCGCAACCTAAAAAGTAACAAAATTTGGATGGCCTAAATTTTTTGGGAGATGGCCTAAAAAATTTCAGTCGTTGAGGCCATTTGGCCTAAAGTTCGGCGACCAAAAAAAAGCACTGACTGATATGCATCTGAGCAAATGACTATTGGTAAATGGTTGCTGTTTGAAATGATTGACTGATCATTTGCTAAATGACCGTATGGCTGAATGGCTAAGGCATTGAACTTAGGATCGAAAAGTCCGAGGATTCCCACCTTAGCCATAATGACGTTACATTGTTTCCTTGAGCAAGAAACTTAGGTCAGTGCTGCGCCGGTCGGATGAGGCGTTAAATAGGTGGGCCCGTATGCTGCCTTGCTGGGGTAGTGCACGCTAAAGAACCCTTAATCACTTATCGTCAAGGAGTGCTGCGCGGAGATCACGGTGGAAGGTACCCCCGGGGATATACCAGCACATCTACAATGTGGTCCTCCTGCGAGGGAGTGCTGGGTGCAAACGAGTCATGTTCTCAACATGGATCACACAACTTTCCGGGTTTGTCTCTGATCCCACCTCATTAGCGCTTGGGGCTTGGAGTGTCGAAAGATGCTGTGCTCCTCTACCTTGCGTACGAGCAGTTAGTGGATGTCTTACTACCGGAGCCGAAAGGCCACGAAGGTGTCTGCTCCAGCTTCCCATTGTGGGACAGCATTCAGGCGACGAAGCGAGAGGCAACCTAGCTATGACTGATGGGGAGAGACAAAGGTTAGCGCCCTTATATAGCCTCTTGGCTGAGTAGCGCGGAAAAAACAACAGCAACAACTCAACAACATCATTTGCTAAAGTAACCAAAGTAATTTAGGGAGGATTACAGTTAGTAAAGTGGGTGTTAACAAGAGGATCTTGACAGCCTAGCAAGTTATATGATTAACGTGTAAACTAGCCTGTCCTGGACTGCCATTGATGACAGACTTTGGCGCAAACTTCAGCGTGAAGGGGGGGCGTGCAGAGTTCTTTGACTGTCAAGCACGGCTTAGCCTGTCATTTTTGTTAGCCTATTTGAGGGCATAACGTCAGAGAAACAGTGCCGCTTTTTGTCAGATGACAGACTAGCGCGATACGCACCAAATGGTTACCAAATCTTCACTTCTCCACCTAACCCAGCCTTAGTAACTTTACTTAGCACTCTGTACCTGGGTAACTTGGACCATCAGTACTATATTCTGGTTAATATCGTCCTGAAACAGAACAATTAATGTAAAAAAACGAAAATAGCAACAACAGAAAGCTAAAATGCCAAAAACGGGCGAAAACGTTAAAGGTCATAATAGTACCTCGAGGAAATAATATAATATATAGCCACATTTTTGAAGAAGGCTTGGAAGCAGATAGTTTGATTCAATCTGTAAGCATAGTTACTCTTTTCGGTATCAGCTTCCTGGATTATCGAAATTTTGGCTTTCAGAGTAATGGATTACTGTACCTATTAGTAGTAGTATATTGTATTAGTAGTTATCAATCCTTATTAATAACTACTGTCCTTAGTCTTGTAGTTATGGATTACTAGAATTGTTTGTTCCATTGATAATTATACTACAATTATTAGACGAAGAAAAATCTTATCTTGACTGCACTGGGCGTATCTAAGCCTAAGTTAATGGCAAGGCTTATTCTTAAGCTTAGGCTTAATCTCTGGCTTTCGGTTACGCTTAGGCTTAAACAAAACTTGTGGTGGTGTGCAACTTTCTGGCAAGATATTCATTCGCCCCACAACTCCAACAGAGCACAATTTCATTCGCCCAGATTAGCTAACATAGCAGTCTATCACTTGCCCTGGTTACAACAGTGGCAACTATTCATTCGCCCAAAAAAAAGCTTAAAAAAACATACATGGTACAGCATAGGAACCACCGAAATATTGAAGGGAAGTGCTCACGGAGATAATGTAAGAATGAAATGAAAAGAGAAACATTAGCGTAGCAGAGGAAAATGCGGATGTTGTCATTTGTCAAAGGTGACATGGCGTGCAAACAGTTGCCGTGGCGGTATAGAAACAAATCGTTTAAATTGTTTGCGTAGAGTGTAGGATGAATTTGTATTGGCTTGTTATAAAATTTGATGTTGGTTGTCTTTGTTTTACTGTTGTTAATGTAAAGTATTGTAAGGTATTCCTGAGAGAAGACTTGAATTTGTAAAAACAACGGTGGATGGATTATGTTGTTTACGTTATTTGGTTGGCAACTTAGTTGCTGCTTCCTTTTTTCCCCGCAGCTTTTGGCTATACCCGCGGCCCCCCCTCCAGCAATTTTTTTATCCAAAAAGGTTTGCAAAATTTGGTTTAAAATTTGAAAAACTTTTTTGAAAAAATTTTCTAAAGATCTAAAACGTTGAGACAAGACTTATTTTGATGAGAAAAGGGCTGAAAAAATTTTTTGAAAAAATTTTCTAAAGATCTAAAACCATAGGTGTACCACCTGTTTGGGTTGGGGGGGAGTAGAAGGTCCAAATTTGGCTCGGGGGACCCCACCAAAATCCGAAATTTGGGGGAGGGGGACCCCCCTAAACTGTACCCAAGATTTTTTAGCTAAAAATGCTCCTTTTTCGATGTGCAGTACATTAAACATACTCAAAAGCTTCTGTCAATAGTTTTCGTATGCGAAAATAGGGCTTGAAAATTGACAAATTTGTGCTAAAATATGCCTAAATTAGCCCAGATTGTGGTTTATAATTGCGTATATTACCTTTTAATTGCTATAAATAACCATCTTTAGCTCTTTATATGTGATTTATAGCCATTTTTTCGAAGTTGTTTTCAAACATTTTCAGAAATTGCAAAAAATTCTTCAAAAATTTTGCATTTTTTACCTGGTTTGGACCAAATTTTAGGGGGGGGGAGGGGGGGGTTCGGCTCGGCTTGGGGGGGGAGTAGTTGAGGTCGGGTAGGGGGGGGAGGGGGGTCTGGCCTCTCCGTGGGGGGGTCTCACAGGGGGCAAACTGTAGCCTGGTACACCTATGTCTAAAACGTTGAGAACAAGACTTATTTCGATGAGAAAAGGGCTGAATGAAGCTGAATTGTATTTATTAATTCGGGGAGGGGGGATCCACCATTGTTTCCTGGGGGGGGGGCTTGGTGTATTAGGGGGGGCCCAAATGACAAATTTTCCTGCCCCCCCTCCAAGATTTTCAGATTTTGAGTACCTCCCCATATTTTTGGCCCAAAAGGGGTCAAAAAATGGCATAAAATTGAAATTTTGCGGGGGGTCCCTGCAGCCTCCGTCGGAAGTCCCCCCCCAAGATTTTTTGCCCAGCCACACCTATGGGGGGGGGCTAAATTTCCCCTTCCCCCAAAATTTTTGGACCAAATTTAA
The DNA here is from genome assembly GCA_030248195.1 of Trissonchulus latispiculum. Classification (NCBI taxonomy): domain Eukaryota; kingdom Metazoa; phylum Nematoda; class Enoplea; order Enoplida; family Ironidae; genus Trissonchulus; species Trissonchulus latispiculum. The sequence continues at coordinate 65,349 of JASAND010021213.1, read as the reverse complement.
GCCCCTCCCCGAGATGTTTTGATTAATCCTCCTACAATTATTGCCTACCCACCCCAATGATTTTTGTTTCCAAAAAGTTAGCTTAAATTGGTCTGAAGTTTGAAAAATTTTTCTAAAAATTTGGCCAAATTTTGCTTTTAAAATGGTGGAAAAAGGCCCCCCGAGATTTTTGGCCCAAAAGGGGTCAAAAATGGCATAAAATCGAAAATTAAATTTTTGACGCAATTTAAGCTCCTCGTCCGCAGAACAAGACTTATTTTGATGAGAAAAGGGCTGAATTGCATTTATTAATTGGGGGGGGGATCCACCATAGTTTCCTGGGGGGGCATAGGTGTGTTGGAGGGGGGTGAGGCCCCCCAAATGACAAATTTTCGCGGTCCCTCTCCGAGATTTTCAGATTTTTGGGTACCTCCCCCTTCCCCCCCCCATATTTTTGACCCAAAAGGGCTCAAAAATGGCATAAAATCGATAATTTAATTTTCGGCAAAATTTAAACCCATCGTCCGCCGTTTACCCCCCTAGCCTGACAGCTGTGGGGGGTCCCCTGGGCATGTGGCGCATCAAAATAACGGCCGTCAAAAACTGAGTCGACTGGGAGAGTTTGGGTCGATTTGCCCGAAAATTGGGGGAGTTTTCGCTATTTTTAGATTAATTCCAGGGGGGGGGGTCAAAAAATTGACCCTTTTTGGCCCCGGGTGGGTACTGTGAGCCCCAGGATGCGCTAAAAGCGCTTTTAACTCGTTGGAGGCATCCTTCACGGCTGGGAAATCGCAAAATTCCGGGCCCAGGAGGTCAAAATAAAAATTTTACCTCTGAATTTTTTTTCAATTTGGGGGGTGGACGGGGCACCCCCCTGGCCTGACAACTGTGGGGGGTTCCCCGGGGCATGTGGCACATCAAAAGAACGGCCGTCAAAAACTGGGTCATCTGTCACCGTTTGGGCTGATTTGCCTAAAAATTGGGGGAGTTTTCGCCATTTTTAGATTAATTCCAGGGGGGGGTCAAAATTGACCCTTTTTGGCCCTGGGTGGGTCCTGTGAGCCCCAGGATAGGCTAAAAAAATCTTTTAACTCGTTGGGGTGACCCCTCCCGGCTGGGGAATCGCAAAATTCCGGGTGCAGGAGGTCAAAATAAAAATTTGACCTCTGAATTTTTTTCATTTTGGGGAGGGGTGGAGGGGGCACCCCCCTGGGCTGACAGCTGAGGGAGGTTCGCCGGGGCATGTGGCGCATCAAAAGAACGACCGTCAAAAACTGAGTCGACCGGGAGAGTTTGGGCCGATTTGCCTGAAAATTGGGGGAGTTTTCGCCATTTTTAGATTAATTCCAGGGGGGTCAACAATTGACCCTTTTTGGCCCCGGTTGGGTCCTGTGAACCCCAGGATGGGCTAAAAGCGCTTTCAGCTCGTTGGGGGCACCCGTCCCGGCTGGGGAATCGCAAAATTCCGGGTCCAGGAGGTCAAAATAAAAATTTGACCTCTGAATTTTTTTCAATTTGGGGGGGTGGACGGGGCACCCCCCTGACCTGACAACTGTGGGGGGTCCCGGTGCATGTGGCACATAAAAAAGGGCCGTCAAAAACTGGGTCATCTGTTAGCGTTTGGGCTGATTTGCCTGAAAATTGGGGGAGTTTTCGCCATTTTTAGATTAATTCCAGGGGGGGGGGGTCAAAATTGACCCTTTTTGGCCCCTGGTGGGTCCTATCATGAGCCCCAGGATGGGCTAAAAGCGCTTTTAGCTCGTTGGGGGCATTGGTCTCGGCTGGGGAATCGCAAAATTCCGGGTCCTGGAGGTCAAAATAAGAATTTGACCTCTGAATTTTTTCAATTTGGGGGGGGGTGGAGGCGGTACTCCCCTAGCCTGACAGCTGTGGGGGGTCCCTCGGGTAATGTGGCTCATCAAAAGAACGGGCGTCAAAGACTGAGTCGCCTGGGAGAGGTTGGGCCGATTTGCCCGAAAATTGGGGGAGTTTTCGCTATTTTAGATTAATTCCAGGGGGGTCAAAATTGACCCTTTTTGGCCCCGGGTGGGTCCTGTGAGCCCCAGGATGCGCTAAAAGCGCTTTTAACTCGTTGGAGGCATCCTTCCCGGCTGGGAAATCGCAAAATTCCGGGCCCAGGAGGTCAAAATAAAAATTTTACCTCTGAATTTTTTTCAATTTGGGGGGGTGGACGGGGCACCCCCCTGGCCTGACAGCTGTGGGAGGTCCCCCGGGGCACGTGGCACATCAAAAGAACGGCCGTCAAAAACTGAGTGATCTGTCAGCGTTTGGGCTGATTTGCCTGAAAATTGTGGGAGTTTTCGCTATTTTTAGTTTAATTCCAGGGGGGGTCAAAATTGACCCTTTTTAGCCCCGCGTGGATCCTGTGAGCCGCAGGATGGGCTAATAGCGCTTTTAACACGTTGGGGGCACCCGTCCCGGCTGGGGAATTGCAAAATTCCGGGTGCAGGAGGTCAAAATAAAAATTTGACCTCTGAATTTTTTTCATTTTGGGGAGGGGTGGAGGGGGCACCCCCCTGGGCTGACAGCTGAGGGAGGTTCGCCGGGGCATGTGGCGCATCAAAAGAACGGCCGTCAAAAACTGAGTCGACCGGGAGAGTTTGGGCCGATTTGCCTGAAAATTGGGGGAGTTTTCGCCATTTTTAGATTAATTCCAGGGGGGTCAACAATTGACCCTTTTTGGTCCCGGTTGGGTCCTGTGAGCCCCAGGATGGGCTAAAAGCGCTTTCAGCTCGTTGGGGGCACCCGTCCCGGCTGGGGAATCGCAAAATTCCGGGTCCAGGAGGTCAAAATAAAAATTTGACCTCTGAATTTTTTTCAATTTGGGGGGGTGGACGGGGCACCCCCCTGGCCTGTCAACTGTGGGGGGTCCCGGTGCATGTGGCACATAAAAAAGGGCCGTCAAAAACTGGGTCATCTGTTAGCGTTTGGGCTGATTTGCCTGAAAATTGGGGGAGTTTTCGCCATTTTTAGATTAATTCCAGGGGGTGGGGGGGGGTCAAAATTGACCCTTTTTGGCCCCGGGTGGGTCCTATCATGAGCCCCAGGATGGGCTAAAAGCGCTTTTAGCTCGTTGGGGGCATTGGTCTCGGCTGGGGAATCGCAAAATTCCGGGTCCTGGAGGACAAAATAAGAATTTGACCTCTGAATTTTTTCAATTTGGGGGGGGGTGGAGGCGGTACCCCCCTAGCCTGACAGCTGTGGTGGGTCCCTCGGGTAATGTGGCACATCAAAAGAACGGGCGTCAAAGACTGAGTCGACTGGGAGAGGTTGGGCCGATTTGCCCGAAAATTGGGGGAGTTTTCGCCATTTTATATTAATTCTAGGTGGGGTGCCAAAATTGACCCTTTTTGTCCCCGGGTGGGTCCTGTGAGCCCCAGGATGGGCTAAAAGCGCTTTTAACTCGTTGGGGGCATTGGTCTCGGCTGGGGAATCGCAAAATTCCGGGTCCTGGAGGTCAAAATAAGAATTTGACCTCTGAATTTTTTCAATTTGGGGGGGGTGGAGGGGGTACCCCCCTGACCTGATAGCTGTGGGGGGTCCCTCGGGTAATGTGGCACATCAAAAGAACGGGCGTCAAAGACTGAGTCGACTGGGAGAGGTTGGGCCGATCTGCCCGAAAATTGGGGGAGTTTTCGCTATTTTTAGATTAATTCTGGGGGGGGGGGGGTCAAAATCAGGCGCGTAGCCAGGGGGGGGGGGAATGGGGGGAATTCCCCCCCGAAATGGTGTTGCCCCCCAGAAATTCAGAAACATTGGTGACGGGGAAATAGTTAGAGTCCCCCGGAAAAAATGTGCACATGGTCATTTTACGTATATATCATTCAACTGCTCTTTGCAGTAATCGGATGTTATTGTGAAGTTAGCACCGGCAGGAAAGATATAAATTATTCATGAGCTGCTAAGCCTAAGTGAAGATGACATTTCATTTGACAAACGTTCAATCATTTCGCATCACTCTTGTCTAAATTCGTAGGTTCGGATAGCTAATAGTTGTATTCCTCCATATTGGGTTGGGTTGAAAGTCAGTGTGGGTGTAAGATTGATAGCAAGCGGTTGGGTTCGAATCGGGGAGATCGGTGTGAGTTTTGGTTTAGGTTACTTCTGTCGCATAGTCGGCTTCGGCCGGGCGTTTTGTTAGTATTTTTGTGTTCTTGAGAAGGTTCATACTCGTGTTTAAAATTAATGTTTTGATAACAATTTTGTCGTCAAGTTCTTGTTTTAAAGTACAATAAACCGTTGTAATCTTTTTTATCGATTTCTAGTTGGTCAGGCCGAACATTGCTCCAGCGTCACACACCACGTTTGTTCACCTGTAATCGAGTTCTAGTCTAGAGAATAAATGTCAGGCAACAGCATTTTATTAAGATTAGTATAGTCAAACTTCACATTATGATTTCAGCAACAGGAAATTATTTTCATAGGAGAACATGACAAACAGTAAACAAGTCAAGATTATTTTCTGAAAAAAGTATTTACAATGTTTTATTTCCGCTACTTGCATGTCTTTTTGTATACCTTTTTACGTTTATCTTTTGTTTGTTTTTAAGAAAGACTGTTATTACATAGGTGTTCTAACAGTTTTTTACAGTTTCCTCTTGTGATGTGCCCCCCCCCAAATTATACACAAATTTGATACATAGGGATTTTTATATTGTATATCTAGACGCCATTTAAGAGCTTGTTACACATATACGTACGTAACGTATAGAATAGTTTTTATGCATATGTACAACCAGGCTAAACGCTAACAGCAACGTTCAATTAGCGGTAGAAATGAAAGCTTGTTACACATATACGTACGTAACGTATATAATAGTTTTTATGCATATGTACAACCAGGCTAAGCGCTAACAGCAACGTTCAATTAGCGGTAGAAATGAAAGGGTGCCGCATATACATCTACCGTATGCCTTTCTGTTCTACCATTACGCTTTCGTTTCCTTTTAAGTTTACCGTCAAAGGAGTGCGACGAGATGTCTGCATTGTTTATAATTTAGTTTCTTTTCATTTTCTTCGGGTAATTAGCAAACTTCCACTATATAGGATTATAACTGGTTAGGTTACATGATCTCTTTTCTGATATCTTAGTATATTTCTAAACAGTATTGTGTGTTTTTTAGATCGTGTTGTCAGCTATTACATTCCTTTCATCTTTGCCTTATTACGGTAGCGTATAAAATTTTGTTGGCGATACTGAATGCAAAAAGTTTCCGCCAAATTTTCGAGTTTGAAGCAACGATAATTTGAAATAATTACAATTTTTTATGTGTAAATCATTTTTATAAAGTATTCTTTGAATTATAGGCAATAACTGTCCAAAAAGTTTAGTGCCATTAAATTAGAGACAAAGTGATCGAATCCAAGAAAAGCACATTACCATCTTATTTTACTTGTTTCGATTTTATATTATAGTGGTAAATTCTAGTAAACTTTCATGAGCTCTAGAATGTGGAAGAAAAAAATAGGAACCTCCGAAGGAGCGGGGCACGCAATATAGGGGCCGCCGAGCGGGATCTCCTAATTGGAGATACAAATTCAAGAGTTTCAAACATTTGCATAATAATTGTCAATTTACAAGAAGTCTTAGTCTACAAATATTACTATTGTTGTGTTTATTCTAATCATTACGAAAACTGACGATTTGTGACACATTGATGTATTGTTGAGTTTCGTTATTTTTGTAAAAGACAACGAAAATTTTAAAAACTTCTTTAAATTTTTCCTCAGGTTAGAGTAGGGCCGTTGAGCAGTGTTACCAGCGGCGACGCGTCGGAGGTTGACTGTCCGGATCAGACGCACGGGCGGTGCAGGCTCTCGGCCGATCTCTAAATGTTTGTCAGAAGTTGTTTATATTTTGTTTACCAAAAATTAGTTTCGTAGAGTCAAGACAAAATGATGCTGTTCTTTCGTATGGCTGCGTATTTGGGAACGGAACATTCTTTACAAGTTGTTTAAATATTGATTGTTTACTTCAGGCTACTATCATCTGTATATATATTTTCCTTCGTTACGTTGCTGCTATTATTATACTTATATTGTTTAACCGTATTATATTCTACTTATTTCGTGGCGTGGAGGATTTTGGTTTGATAATGCCGTCGGATATAAGGTATCTTTAGGTTTCTTTGTATGGTTTTAATTGAGAGTCCGTTGTGTTAAAATGTGTTGTACTATATAATAAGGAATTTTTATTGTTTTCTAGTTTTTAGGTTGTTTTGGTTTATTTTTTTGAGAGGGTAGCTTGGTGTGTCTCAGTGTGAAAAGTTTCCAAAGATAATAAAAAACGAAATTTTGCTATAATTTCTCTAATTCAAGCGTTACTATTAGTGTTTTTATTGTAATCGTTGACAGCGGCGTAGCCAGAGAAAAATGTGGGGGGTATAACCAAAAAATTTTTAACATTTAGCCAGGTTTTTCAAAGTCGTTATTCGCTGGTTTCACGCAATTTTTCAGGTAACATAACCTAAGGTTATGGCAAGAGAAGTTTTATAAAACGGAGGTACAATGCATTCGTGTATATATGTAAATATGCATAGCAGCTACGCGGGGTGTCTGGGGGAGGCAGAGTCTTCCCAGAAGCTGGGGATTTTTTGTGAACTGTAATAAAACTCATGAAAACATTTAAAGAGATTATATATATATATATATATTATCATTCAAATCCCATAAATAAGGATAGTGCTATTGCAAATTCTTGTAAAAATAGGCTTACTGAAACGACTTCTTTTTGTTTTTTCATTTTTAGACAACAATTTATACAAACTTGTTAGATGTGCAAAGTGCAAAAGGTTCGATGCTTAGATAAAATAGGCGGGGGTGTGGGGGCGGTACCTCCAGTTATAAACCCAAACCTTTTTTAGAATATGGCACACTTGAAACATATTTTTTTACAGAGCATTCTGCTAAAATTTTAGGAAATTTAACCGCGTAATTTGATGCGCTAATTAAATTTTTAAGACTCGATTAATAAAAGTCGTGCCTACGGCGTGAAAAGTTTTAAAAATTTAGCCGATATGCAAAATTTCCTAGCGAGCAAATGAGTTTCGGGGGACAATTTCCGCCCTGCCCCCCCCTGCTTACGCCCCTCATCGCTGAGACAACAGGGAAATTGTAACAGTTAGATCTGTTTTTGACTTTGGAAATTTTCACAAACAATTGTGAAAAAAACAAAAGTGTTTAAATTTTTGGACCCCCGCTGAGTACGTTGGCCCCATGACAGGCGGTAGGTGGGTGAGCCAAGGAAAGATTCCAGTGCACTGGTATATACTGCATTTTTGGCAAAAAAAAGCGACCCTATGGAAACCAAAAGGTCCATGGGATTTTTCCCTTTTAAGGGGGGGGGGGGTTGAGTTCCCAATTCGTCATGCGATGACTGGTGAACTGTGTGTGATATTTGTGTGGAAAGATGAGATTTCAAAGCTTTTTTTGTTCAGATTTCGTGTTTTTTGTTCTCTTGGTTTACTATTTAAAAAAACTGGTATGGATGGCGCAGGTTTGTGTGAGCAAAAATTTAGCGATTTTGCTGTAAAGTATATAATATATAATTTAGCATCAAAAATGTCGGCCATGATTCATGAATGTTTGTTTTTAGAATGGAACAATTTTTAGATTAGTAAAAGTATATGGTAACTTTCGAATTCCGAAAAAAAGTTGTATATCTCGTTTTTAATCTTTTTAAGTTTTATTTTGTTTGTGATTTATGGTTGTTTCCTGTCATAATAGTATTTTGATTTCTTGCGGGATCGTTTTGATTGCGCTAAAATTTGATTGAAATGGAAAAAAAGATTTTGTTCAAAATAGGCCGTCTCGCTATAAAAAAGGGGCTTCTTTTTTGTATAGAAAATTCAATATTCATTCGAATTTTTTTTGTAGCAAAGGCTGAATTTGTTTCTGTTGAGGACTTAATCAGCAGAAGTATATATAGTTTTGTTTTTGGGTTTTGCATATTTAATTAACTGCATCTTTTAGAGATTGGTTCAAGGAACTTAAATCCAGCGACGATGCTGAATCAAATATTGACAGGTCTGGATCTCATGAGAACAGTTGCGTGGACGAAACCACATTGGATTTGCAGGCCAATACTACGGAACCAGCGCCTGTTGGACATATCAGAATTCCATCTATCGAATCATTGAACGAGTCTCAAGAGAGTGCAGAGGATCGCAAGAAATGCAAGCCGACGAAGACTCCGCCTTACGTTAAGTATGACAATTCGCATAAATAGTAGATTGCCAAGAGTTAAAGAACACGTACAATTTTCTTTCAGGAGGAGAGTCTCGTTTAGTATTTTGTGTATATTTTTCATTCTTACAGCGAGACGCCAGTATGGGGCCAGGGGAGAGAAATGTTGATATATAGTTTTCTCTATATTGTTTGAAAATTTTTAAAAAATTTTTGTTTTAAACGCAATTTGCCATAGTTTGCAGTACACACAAATATTAGTGTTTTTCTTTATTGAAATGGATAAGAAAATAAATGTAGTTTTAACCTTTTGGACTTTAACGTATATACGTAATAATATTGGCTTGGTGTTATTGGTGTCGCTGTTTCGAAATTGAGCTTTTTGTTGCTAATACGCACTACGATTTAATTCATTTTACACTACTACACCACTGTATCCCTAGAGAACGCTTTTATTTCGTGGAACTAACAATAAGTGCTGTGTTGTAGAGAGCAACGTTCGCTCGTAAAAAATGTACTGTTATTTGTTTTCTTTTATTTCTGAGTTATGCATATGGTTATTTGTATTTTTTAGACTGTCCTCTGGAGATGAATAAGCAGACAATCATTATTTTGCAGCAACCACATATGGGATAATTGTTTTTGACGTTTCACATATTGTACAGTATTCTGTTTATCTTGTTATGTTTCCTGTTATTGTCATATTTTTATTTGATGTAAGAACAAATATGTGCTCTTGATTTCGTTTGTTTCTTACTGGGTTAGTTTCTTTATCGCTTGTTTTATTTGAAATAGCAGGCTTCGGCCCCTACAGTCAATTGTTTTTGTTTATTTTGTCCGTTTTTATGAAAACCAGGCTGTAATTAGATTTTTTCCTTTGGGTATTTTTCTGCCGTTATTTACATTTTCTGTTTAACTTTAAAGACTTGTTTATCAGTGTTTTTGTTACACTGATAATTCTACACATGTAGTAAAAATGCAAATTACACAAATTTATTTTGTTGTGATGGATATCATTTTGGTTGTTTGTTGGTACGAATTTATGTACAACTGCTTTCACCAAGCATAAATAATCATATTTTCTGGGTTTTGTTTACAATTCTGTACCTAAGAATACTTAGCGTTTTAATTACAAAGAAGCAGTGTTTTGTTTACCTCAAAAGGGCGTGTATTTAGTCAATTTTTTTGTGGAAAATAGCAAAGAAAATTTTTGGGGACTGTGTAACGTTACACCAAAGTTTTGGACTAAAAAATTTACAAATGGTCTGACATTTTCCAAATGCTCATTCATTTCTTTTCACGTATATTACGCTTTCTGCCAGGGCCCATCCCCTACAACTTCGTTTATTTTGCACCATGGTTTGCATTTTATATTCTTTGTTAGATAAATGTAATATGCATATTATATTTGCTATATATGACCTTTCTTAAACCGGATACGCAACAAAAGTTTTCACTTTATGAAGCAAAATTTAATTGTTACTTTCTAAAGTTTTGTGCTGCAGGAGGTTTTTTGAAAAAATATGCCCCTTCGGTGGACTGGTGTTTTGCTTCATTCCTATCAAGTCAAAATCACTAAATGGAAATCATCTTTGTAACTACGAATTTTTTATTGTCGTTCTGAGTTCGTGAAACTCGAAACATTGCTGTTGCTGTAAATTAGATGTTAAAATTATACTTTTTTACGGATTAATTTTGTTAGCATTAAAATTGTATACACGTGCTAACGAAAATGCGAGTAACTTAGCAATCTTTGTGTAGTTTTACATTTTTGCAGAAAAATAGAAAAAAGAAAATGTGTGTAACGTTACAGATAAGCCGTCGAGGAAGAAAATACAATGCAACAAAGAATAGAATATGTGTGACGTTTTTGCAATGCTTTGCGGGTAAAAGAGCCAGTATATTTGTCAGTATTTCTGTTTTACTTTTCTTGTAATTCTCGTTTTCAGATATGCTCTATGGTCAGTTTATTGTTCACAACTGCAGTATTGCAATTTTGTTGTGTTTTGTTTTGTTATGTATATAGTTTTAATTATGGCATTTATTCTTATCCAGTTGGCATTGTTTTATATGTTCTAAAATGAATTCTACTTATATTCATATATCTGCAAACACGGTGGTTGTTTCTTTTCATTATGCTTTATTTTATTCTCCAGTATTGTTTCCTGTTTCTTTGCGATGTTGTGCATATAGTTATTATTTTTACGAGCTATTTGTGATTTATTCGTTTTTTGGTATCGGGTGTATTCCGCTAATAGTGGCAGGTGTCGCATCGATTTTTTTCCCTTTTTAAATGGAACTGTTAAGTACTAGTATTGTACTTCATGAATTTGATGTAGATTTGTTAATACTATTGAAGCGCAGGGTAGCGTTGACGTATTCATTAATGAAATGAATAATCATTTTTGGAAACACAATATATTTTAGTTTTGAAGATCTAAAATTAAACACATGACAGAGCCAATGAACTGAATTTTTAAATCATGAAAATAAATGAAGTAGAAATCAGTGAAACAAAATCACAAGTAACTAAGCTATGGCCGTAAGTTCTTGTGTACTGCTATTAGCGCACCTGTAAAATTTCATGTATTAAACATAGTGTTGATTTATCTTTTCGGTCTAGTGGTTAATGTTTTGTGCTTCCTTGTATGTTGTTATAAATTTGTAAAAATAAATTGGTTTTTTTATATAAAAAATGGAAAAATATGTTTTTTGGTTAAATCGAGACGGGCTCCAGTTGAGCGCCCGTCAACAGCGCCCGTCTAGATTTCATGTGTTGAACATACTGCTTTTTATCGAGACGGGCTGACGGGCGCTGTTACGGCCTTCGTAGTAGGTAGTTATAAATTTGAAAAAAAAGGTTTTTGTATAAAAAATGGAAAAAATGTTTTTTTGGTTAAATCGAGACGGGCTCCAGTTGAGCGCCCGTCAACAGCGCCGGTCTAGATTTCATGTGTTGAACATACTGTTTTTTATCGAGACGGGCTGACGGGCGCTGTTTCGGCCTTCCTAGTAGGTAGTTATAAATTTGAAAAAAAGATGTTTCTTGTATAAAAAAACATAAAAAAATATGTTTTTTTGTTCAAACGAGACGGGCTCCAGTTGAGCGCCCGTCAACTGCGCCCGTCTAGATTTTATGTGTTGAACATAGTGTTTTTTATCCAGACGGGCTGACGGGCGATGTTTTCGGCTTCCTAGTAGCTAGTTATAAATCTGAAAAAAATATTTTTGTTGTATAAAAAACATAAAAAAATATGTTTTTTGTTCAAACGAGACGGGCTCCAATTGAGAGCCCGTCAACTGAGCCCGTCAAGATTTTATGTGTTGAACATAGTGTTTTTTATCCAGACGGGCTGACGGGCGATGTTTTCGGCTTCCTAGTAGGTAGTTATAAATTTGAAAAAAATATTTTTTTGTATAAAAAAACATAAAAAATATGTTTTTTTGTTCAACCGAGACGGGCTCCAATTGAGCGCCCGTCAACTGAGCCCGTCAAGATTTTATGTGTTGAACATAGTATTTTTTATCCAGACGGGCTGACGGGCGATGTTTTCGGCTTCCTAGTAGGTAGTTATAAATTTGAAAAAAATATTTTTTGTATAAAAAAACATAAAAAAATATGTTTTTTGTTCAACCGAGACGGGCTCCAATTGAGCGCCCGTCAACTGAGCCCGTCAAGATTTTATGTGTTGAACATAGTGTTTTTTTATCCAGACGGGCTGACGGGCGATGTTTTCGGCTTCCTAGTAGGTAGTTATAAATTTGAAAAAAATATTTTTTTTGTATAAAAAAACATAAAAAATATGTTTTTTTGTTACACGCCGTTGCGCCTGTAGTCAGTTGTGTTGAGCCATCTCTAAGTGTCTGCGGAAAAAAAGAAGCAATTGAAGAAAAAAAGGCACGATACAAAACAAAAGGTAAAAGGAAAAAATAAAAAAAATTTTTTGGGCGAATGAATTGACAGCCAACTTTCTTTCATTCATTAGTTTTTCTTAATTCCATCTTAGACGATAAAATCTTAAATATCCTGACAGCAATGGATATACTCTCCTAATTTTGCTTGTCGTCATAGATTACTAGCTGTGAGATTCGGAATTAGAAAGATACTAACACAAAGACTTATACAAAACTAAAATATGATAATCATTGAATACAAAACCCTCTTTTCTTCAACAGCATAGCCAGTAAGTTACCATAATAAAACTGAGTTAAAGGGCATAACGATTTGCAGTTGCGGTAAGGGATTAAAATAATTGGAGAAATAAAATAATAGCCGTCATATATAATTCCTTATTAAAATTACCGGGCTGCTAAAAAGAGATTTGTGTAGCTGCAGCAACCATATTATTTTGTAACTTTGTGGATCTGTAACTGCTTTGCGTTAGTTATATAGCTTGTGAAAAAATTACCGTCTTTAACACCAAAAATTTTGTATATCAAAAAGTTGATCAAGTGGTGATAAAAAGTGGTGAGTAAAAGTAAATAAAAAAGTAAAAAGTAAAGAGTGGTTTTTTTGAAAAACTCACAACATCCATTAACTGAATAATGGACCAATCCATTGCAAGTTTTAGAGTATCATTTGGATGTCGAACCGGAAGCAGGTGTTTGTGGTATGACCCAAATAAATCGTTAAATAGGTTAGGATAGCTACTATTGTCATCGCACAAAACTATGGCAATAACAGACCACAGGCCCACAACTGCAGCAAACATTGTTTCTTCCTATAAACGAAAGAAGGAAGCACATGTCACTGTAGATTATTGGACCATCTAAAGAGATGGTTTCCTAATAGATCAGGGCTAAAGCGGTTTTCGAAATATAGTGCAATCTTGCTTTTATCTATCCAGTAAATGTCATCATATGAGTATTTCATTTTTTATAAAGGATATAATGAAATCTATCAACGTCCGTCTTGTGTGACAAAGGCTTTCAGTAAAAATCCAGCTTTTTGGAGGTTACGTAAAACAGTGGAGGTAAATCGCTTTTTATTGCACTGTGATTTGCAGTGTTGTCTGAGAATTGAGTACCGCAGACGACTCATATCAGATTCAATGGCGAGAAACTTAAATGTCAGATAAGCATTTTGAGGTGAGCACGTAAACTCAAGTGTCAACATAGGTCCAAGCCCCCCCTCCAACCCCGATAAGGTGCAAGCCCTACCTCCGTCGGGTACAAGAGGTACCGATAAAATGGCCAAGGGATAAGCAAAATTTGCCGGAAAAGTTTTTTTCACTAAAATTATCAAAATTATCCGGCTTCGCAGGAATGATTTAGCAAAAATGTTTAATTTTTTATGGACAGCGAAAACTTTATTAAATTTTTTCTACAAATTGAAGATTTTGTTGCAAACTTTAATAAAACTTGGCAAATGTTAATTAAATTAGCGTTAATTCTTCGAAAAATTTAGTTTTGAGGTGCAATCCCCAGAAAATTTTAGTTCAACGTACAAGAACCCTCAAGATTGTTTGGGATAAGCCCCCCCCAGGACCCGAGCCTATGTTATTGTGTGGTTGTAAATTTACTCATTGGATTCCAAAATGAACATCAGAGTAATCCTAATTACATATGTCACATAGGCTTAAAGATTGGCTTAGCACCAAAGGAGACAGAAGCTTTCATCAACAGGAGTAATTTCTGGTGTAAATGTAATCAGAAGCTAACAGACTGTGAAAATTGAAATTTCAAAACAGCCACAGCACTACTAATAATGACAGCACGATTCATTATTATGTGAATATTCACTACTGTTATCTAAGAATCACACTAGCTGCCGGTTTCACCAACCAGCTACTAAGATGCGACAAAGTTTGAGCGCAATCTGAAAAATTTTTGTCATTAGTGTGCTTGGTATACCCCCTTAAGGTGATTTATTCTTCTTCTTCTTCTTCTTTCTGTTCCTCGTAAAGGCAGGAACTGCAGCTCCATTTTCCCAATCTTCCAGTTGCGTTGCCACAATTGATGTGTCAGAAAACGACGTCTGCATTGTGTGTTTATACGTGAGGCGCTCGGTTCTACTTAATCCGTGTCGCCATTTTTTCTTCTGTGCTCCATACACTCAGCACATCTATCGAAATCAACGCGACTGTCCAATCTGTAGAACGTATATAGAACGTATATTGATATATACGAACTTGTTCCTGTTTGCATTTGACAAAAACTGATTTAATGAATATATCCTGCAAATGTTTATGCCTGAACAAATTGGTACTGAAATTAGAGTCTCATGATTGTTGATGTGTGAGCTACTTGGGACAAAATTAAAAATTTAAGCATATTGTTCAAGTTCCACCTATCATAATCTTTAGGGGTTCCAAGCAACCCATTTAGGGTTAGAATTGTTTAGTTAATAATTTAGTTATTGAATTATTAATTTATTAATAGTTCAGGAATAAAAAGTTTCATACTGGGTCAAACTGTTTGGTTCCCATTCAACATAAAGCAAGCCATAAACATGAAATCTTTCACGCCTGCCAGCCAGCAAAAACTTACTCAAAGATCGTTTGGAACTTCTCATAGTCGATTTGTACCCAACATTTCTGATCTGTTTCGATTGGCCTTTTCAGAGTTAAATTTGTAGATTTTGCAGCAATCGTTTTTGTGAGACGGAAAATTGAAAATTCTCAAAGAATTTATTTTGGCAGACCATTTGAAGTAGTTAGCAAATAAATCTACAGAAATCAATCAAATATTATGATGGTCAATTGATATGTGCACGTTTTAAGTAACAAATTACAAAATTATATTTTACTGATTTTGCTGGCCTTAAAAACTTAACGATTACAACAATCGCTAAAAGTTCGAGTAGGCTTCATGACAAAAACAAGCTTGGTGAGTTTAAAACTGATTTGATCTGAACGCAAGCATATAAGAGTGCTAATTCTGTTGTGGAATCTACATAACTACTTATTGTAACTATCTGTAATTGTACAATATCTTCTTAAGAGCTTTGAGTGAGGTCAAAGACGTTCGTAGAGGGAAAGTGGGCGCAACCAGCTGAGATTTATTATAACTTGCAAAATAAAATGGAGAAATAAAAGGAGGAGCCAGAACCCAACTAAAGACAGCAATTCAAATTATTTGCATTGCAAATAGAGTACAAACTCCAGTTATTGCAGAGAATGCTACCAGACAAATAAATTGGCAAATTCTGAAGAAGCTAGTACGCCTCTGTTCAATATTTCCATAAGATTTCCGTTCATTGTGATTGTTTTCCAGTTGAAACTCAATTTTTCGCATGACTCTTACAACCACATCAGTCTTAATGATTATGTTCTTCACCAACTCCTGCTGTAAACAATTCAAAAATACCAAAAGTCTATAAAATATAATAGGAGCGTTTACTTCTGAGGTCTTGTCTCGATTACCACACCTACACCACTCAGAATGTTTAAAACTTATATTGAACCTGCAAATTCGCTCGAAACATCAAGGTCAGAAGCTCGGGGCTTCTCTCAGGCTACGCTGGCATTTTACAAAAATAGTCATTCTCAAGAGATTACTATTGCTAAATACATGATTTAGCTAAAACGCACAGCTATGATTTGTTTACACGACGCAGCGGAGAAATTCCTTCTACCTCAAACCAAAATTCCCTCAACAGTGTGATTCTGAAAACTTGCTTTATAAAAACTGATGCCATTTCTCCTAGAATATTAGGTAGAGCTATGTGTCTTAGTCTTACCAATGAATAAATAGAGGATCCGTTTCCATTTATTTCTGGGTCAATATCATGTACACTGACTTCAGTTACACTTCTTGCACTTTCCAGTAGATCATCTTGTTTGCGAGATGAGCTATCGAGAAATAAACGTATTGGTTTGTTTCCGGTGAAAGTCCGTATTCCTATCAAAGACGCGGAAACTACAGATGCAACAAGTGTAATTGATATTAATTCCATAAAGTACACACCTGAAAATAATACTAAGTTAAGGTGGTGGTATCCTTTTGTGCAGTGCGTTTTTGGTGATTTTTTGAAACGCTAGTTATAATTAGTTATACACACACACACACACACACACACACACACACACATATATATATATATATATATATATATATATATATATATATATATATATATATATATATATATCTTTTCCTACCTTGTGAGCACCGCCAAATAACGCGTTCCTCCACGGCAGCGCCTAGGCTTACCGAGAGCGTGTTAGGCTTAGATAGAGCGTGCTTTTATACGCCTAATCCTAAGCCATTTTTAAACATAAGCTCAGCTTAATTAATTAAGCTAATTAGCATTCTCAAAAAATATTTTGCTCTCAGAGTAGGTAAAGTTCGCATCTCTATGAGCATTCTCTATGAGCACTGCTCATAGGGACGATCTCTATGAGCAAAATGCACATACAACCGTCTCTGTGAGCACGTTTTGCTCATAGAGTATACTGAGCGTGTACAATTAGAGGGATGCAACTGTGCTCATATAGCATATAAGCTGCTGGTATATATACATATATACATATATATAATAATTATAATTTCTGGAAACTATTATAAGTTTTGTCCGGTTCGGTTTGCGACTTTATCAGTAAATATTGTATCTGTTGGGTAGTCTTTCTAGTTGGTTAAAGGTGCTAGTATCCATTTGTGGTTATTTTATAAAACGCCGTAACTTTCGCAATTTTGGGAGTTGGAAAGAGCTTTATACATCATTTTATATATTATAATTTTATATATTTTCTATACATTATGAATAATATTTTAAATATATATTTATATATATATATTTTATATATTCATTATAATCTGTACATTCCCATGAGCTTACGAAACTGGCAAAATTAGCACAAAACTATATAGCAAACAATTTCTGCCATACTGACATCTGATAGGCTAAATACAGACCAAAAATTTTTGAATATCGATTTCTCAAAACTGTAGAATGGGCCAAAATTTTTGTGTCATGATATGAAGGACATATGGGTCGAGGCACACTTTTTGTATTTGGCTCAACAAGCCACAATAATCCAGAAAATCCGGCAAATGTGCCGTGATACGAAATTTCGCAACTTTGTATTCAGTTTTCTCGCAACTGGAGATGTTTTAGCTCAAACCAACAAAAATGTTCCTTCTCAATAGGGCGAATTTTCATCCAGCCAAAGATCAGGCAAATCCATTGGGTAGTTTTTGAAAAATCGATGTTCAAAACAAAATACCCTCAGTTTTGCCAAAATGGTTTTTCGGCCAAATCTCTAGCTTCAAGGAATGAAGTCCAGCTAATAGGCATTGATAAAATATGCAATTGGACCGCGTATCGATTGAGTTTAAATAAACGAAAACTGTCCGTACGATTTGGCAGTAATTTTGAAAATAACTGATTCGTTGAAAATTGCAGTTTTTTGACCCCAAAATTCGTTCTTGCCTCATACTGATTTAACCACTAGAGACAGCTCGAATTTTGTACAAGCAAAAATGTTCGATTTTGTATCTCTTTCCATCCATAACAACCAATCTGATGTATCTACTATCTACTGAGAGTGTAATGCCAAAAACCAAAAATTTCTTATCTTTTCACCTAAAAATGTGGGACTGGTCCCAGAGTCTTAAAGAGCACCAAAATAGCATATTTGGAAACTGTCATTTACTTTCATAAAGAACTGAAGCCTATAGATGCAAATTTACAGAAAAGGAAACCATCACCTTAAGCAATATTACTTGAACATATTTTCTGCTGCTTTTTCCATACAACGTACGAAATACCTTTTTCACCAAACAAAAAAGTGTTTTCGCCAATATTAAAGACACTGGCGGTAAATTGTTGTTGGAAGAGATGCTTTTGTACATGAAACTAAACCTGAAAATATGAAAAGGCAGCTGATACCAAAGCAAGTATAAGCTGTGCTTATTGTCATCGATTTAGGTGCCTGATGTGATAATGCTATAAGTGACCGGCTGAAGTCTGCGAAATTTATGACCACGAGATTAAGCGACAGCGCAACTGCTAAAATATAAATCAATGATGGCAAAACATGGGAGGACTGGGCAGTTCAGACTTCCTTCCTCCCAAATCGGAAACAGTGCAAACATGCCTCTGAGAGAAGGCAATGACCATACTCAATTAAAAACATTGGATTTTGTAGCAATTTTGTTAGTCACTTTTTTAACATTTTCTTCAAAAATTCCTTTGTCCAAAAAACCAAATTTTCAGAATTGTTAATCCAAAATGTGCAAAAAATTGGCAAGTGTTGTCCTTTGGGTCCCCTCGGCGACGTCGTCCACAAGACGTCGATAAAAGCTACAAGGGTAAAAGTTGCTCAAAAAATTCTAAAGCTAAAGTTAAAGTAACTGTTGCAAAAGATCGCTCAAAATTGCCTTCAGTTGTAATCTTAAGCTAATTTACTTCCATATGGGTCAGTGAAGTTTGACCTCCCGTTGGAGTTTTGGTAATCTCAAATAAAAATTGAATATTTTAAGAATAGACCCTCTCCGATGTCAGAGTGGGGAAAAACCAGAATTAAACTGTATGGTATGTAACCAACCTATTGACGGAATTGCGTCTCCGCTAGGAGGAATTTTGTCTGCAATTATCATCATCATGACTGCCAAGGATAATAGTGACGTTATTCCCAGAGATATCTTATCATGGCTTGTGGAGCCAGTGGAAAATGTAAATAAGCCAAATATGGTTAGTAATGTTATTAATAAACTTGGAAGGATCATATTGCAGACATAAAATTTCGACCTTCTTTTCAAATGTACTGTGACAAATACGTCCTCCTGCGGTTCTGGACAGCATTCGTGATACGTAACAGTTTTATTAACTGTCAAATTTCTCAAATCCCACTCTGAATTCGGAACATATAGCAGAAAAGATGGGCTATCCATTGTAATCCGCATTTTTGAACCACTGTATGAAAACGAACTATATCTGAATGTGCATGACTGAAACAATTAAATATTGAATGTGGGTTTTTCAGCCCCTTAATGTTTGGCCACTTGGAAACTTTGCTTTAGTAGTGCCGTTTATTTTTAACTAACAAAAATTTATAGTTTTAGCTTCTTCAGAGGCACCTTACAATTCATCTACCTGAGGGCAGAAAATTAATAGCTTAATATCAATAATCATAATATTAATAGCTAATGCAAAAGACAGTATTCCATACTTGTTCATCAAACGGAAATCTACTGAAATCCAATGGACATGATAGCTTAAGTAGCATCAAGTGTACCATGGCGATCTTACCATTGTTTCGAAGTATAGCGTTAGACGAAAACTGGTTTCTATCACTGTTTAAATCAACACTAAATATCATAATTAAATCATAAATGGAAGAGCTATTTCTCAAAAAACTGAACATCTACAAAAACACTTTAACAAGGGGGGGGGGAATGGGGGGAGTACGGGATCCCTCAAAAATTGGAGGTTCTTTACAAGGGCTAGCAAAATCAGAACCAAGCGCAAGGGACAGCGCCAGGAAAGCCAGGTCAATCTGAGAATTAATGGAAATTTTAGACAATAATAGCTCTACTTTTTAAATTTTCGAAAATCGAAAATTTTCGAAACAATAGCTAAACACTGCTCATTTTGCTCTACAATGACTGTAAAATAGTTAATTTAGCGCAAAATTCGCTCAAAACTTGCAAAAATTGCGATTTTTCTAGTACATTTTCTGCTGGGTGGGACCCTTCCTCCCAAATTTGAGATATGGTACAAGGGGAGGTAAAATTTGAGCTAAAACGGGTACAGGACCCCTCAGCAATTGGTACCCTTGTTAATGTATGCATACTACCAATGTCAGCACAATCGACAATTACATAAATTCTATTGAAAGTCATGAACGCATTAAATGCTTTGTTTCTCGAACCAAAATTTTAAGATTTATCTTTTTTATTAACATTCTCTGTCCGTTTAACACATAATAAGGTTTTAAGGATTTATGGGGGAGTGCTCTTTTGGTTCGAAATTGATATTTCGTCCATATTCACACACAATATAGGTACATACTCCATATGTTTTCAAAACCAAGACAAAATACTAGTGCGTCTAACAAATGATTCTGAGTACACCATTATAGCAATATTCCACGGATGAGATCCATGAAAAACTTATGAACTGAATGTCAGGAAATTTTGAAAGCCTTAGCCCAGACGGAGCGATTCCTGCCAAGTCAGCCGGCTTTCGTGGAAGCATCGGCGCCTTAAGTTTTGTCAGCATGATTCCTACTGTAGAGATAAGAATGAGGTATCTGGAAACAAAATAAAAGATTGGAGATTTGGGAGTGTGCGCAAGTCTCAACTTAACCTATCCGACCGACTATTACCTGATCGACTACATTTATACCGTTAAACCGTTAGGTGATATGAATTAATTTTGCACAAAATAGAAAGAATAAGCAAAAGTAATCAAGTAGTAGCAAAAATAATACCGGCACCACCAAATAAATTGATAGGAAAATGAAAAATATTACAAAATCTACAAACTTGAATGCTGGAGTTACCCGTGAATTGAATACAGTAGGTAATAGACATGCCGTAAATATAGGGACACCAATACCCAGCATGCAACCAGTAACTCTACTGATGCACTTCGGCACCTAAACTTGTCAATTTGAAGAATTAGCAAAGTCCGGCATTGGATCGTACGCAAAAAGACAACTTACGTTGAACGTTCGTCAAGATAACACCAACTTTGAATAATTTCAAAATAGCAATCTTCAAATATTTTCACACAACCACTAGCATTTCTATAAAGTTCCGCTATGTCCATAACTATTTTAACTTTAATTCTCGGCTGACTAGATTCCTGTTAGGTCAGCTAGTTTTCCCGGAAACATTTTTCACCAAAACCTGGACTGCGAAATTCCAACCAAGTCAGCTCATTTTCGTGATAATGATTTATGTGCTTAATCCCCGCTACGTTGGTTCCACGGAATATCGCAATAATGGTGTACTCAATATCTTTTCATAGACGCATAGGGTTCAAAATCAAGCTGTGCCAGACTTACTCTGGTTCAAACAAACCAGAATTGAAACTTTTGGTGATGTCATGTCAATCTTCAATGTCATGTGGAAACCAAACTCGAGCGAACATGGTTAACCGATACATCCAATTAAAGCATTTAAAAGGATTTCATTGCATAAGGAGAGTGGTAGAGACCTTCAGGTGCCGCAATTATCAGGCCCTCCCCGGCCCGGTCTGCTCCAAGAAATTTCGACCTCTGCCTGTCTTGGCCGGCCAGTAAGTTCAAAAATTTCATTTACCATTTTCAGGGTATGCTAAACAGTTGAACATGACTCGTTTCATCTACTTTGCTATCAGATGATTTCTGCACACTTTTTTCAACACCTTGATTTCAACTTATAAGGTATTTGTTACTTATAAAACTTTCAAAAACTAGGCTAAAGCAGCAATTACTTTTCCAAAGGCACTGCGTCTGGCTTCCAAAGTAGCTCCACAGGGACTAGAAGTTCTGTGATTTGGTCGTAATCTTTTGGGTCCCAAGTCAGAAACATATCTTGCCAAATCTGAAAAAGATCTGTTTTGATTTTTAGCAGAAATGTGAGGACATACTGTAAACGTTTGCGAAAATCAGTATACGGCTATGGGTTAGTTGATTAACTGATTGGTTATTAGAAAAAACTTTTCTGTTCTAGATGCCAACTCAAACCATCAAACCGATATTTCTAACACAAATTTCCGTAACACAAATCTTGCAAGTTCACGATTTGAAGGGATGTGATATTTATCCAAACAGGCATTAAGTTTTGTACCTTTCACACAACAGGTATTGCTGATTTAGGTAGGGTATTCCAGAAAAATTACCGAAACTGCTGGGGCATGCGTTAAGCTTCAGCTTTCTCAAATTTTAAGATACTCTGATACAAAGTCTATAGACAGATAGATAAGTTTATTTAAATCAAGCACTTAGAATGATAACCGGTTGCCTTCCTGGCACTCCAACTTGGTTTCTGGAGATGGACGCCAAGATTCCTCCCTTATCTCTCAGGAAAGAAGCCTCACAGCTATGCTTATTTGAAAAGTTAAAGGAAATGCCCGACGGGTCCATTGGTTTAGACATTGTTGACCCGGGTCCCCCCAATAAACTAAAGTGTCTTAGTTGGGCAGCAGACGTTAAACAAAAGCGACTAGAATACCCCTTCCCAACCGGCCGACCCCAACCAAACAGACATTATCTTTGCCCTTCCCTGGACGAGAGGAATCATGTGGATCTTAGCTTAGTCGATATTACAAAAGGCAGATCTGAAGCTGAAAAGAGAAGCTTTACATTAGCAAAGATTAATTGGTACCACTGTGGTAATTGGGTAAGACTCTTTACAGATGCATCTTTGGTTGGGCCTCCTGGCTGCGGGGGCGCAGGGGTGGTGGTTCACTGGGAAAATCGTCAAGAAGTTTACGGCATTGCTCTAGGCCCTCAAGCCTCCGCTAGCGATGCCGAGCTTCGTGCCATCTGTGAAGGTTTGGGATGTCTAGAGGACATGGGTTTAGACGGCAAAGATGTGGTGTTATTTAGCGACTGTTTAAGCGCTCTACAGAAGATAAAAGCAGGCCATGCACAGGTGCCTGAAACTGCATCTCGTCAACTGACAATCATATGGGTTCCGGGACATGTAGGCATCCGAGGGAACGAACTAGCAGACAAAGCCGCAAAATACGCCGCCAAGAATTTGCTGCAACCGCCGCCAACCAGTTACACAAGTAAGACCGCTGTGCGCCTTATAAAGAAACACGCTTGGAAGAGGTGGGCTAGTAGTTTAGAAGCTCACGCAACCGATGCGCGGTATATAAACCAGAAAACCCGAACTTCTGCTGATTTAGATCAGTTACCACGCCTCTATCAGACTGTGGTTTCCAGACTACGGTCTGGACATTTCCTACTGGGAGGTTATCCTGGTGAGAGACCCCAATGTGAATGCGGAGAACCCATATCTGTACACCACTTGTTGGCAGATTGTGAACATTATCGTGCAACCCGGTGCCTAATCTGGACTGATGGCTACCCTGGAGACAAAGTGGCTCTTTGGGGAAAGGATGCTGACCTGTACAAGACTATTACATTTCTCAAAGAAACTAAATTACTCTCGAGGGTGTGAAGCACAAAGAAACTAGTTCAATGAGGACTATTTTCAGCACAGATCTTTAACTTATACTATGCAATTAACGTGTTCTAGATCTTATAATATATGTACCAAAAAAACTTATCTTAAAGCAGCTACTTTCCATCGTGCCGGATCGGATCTCGTATCATCATTTAAGAATGTTTGTAAAATTTTATGAGATTGGAATGTCGCATCTTTGGGTTATGTTAGACATAGCATATGCCCAAATTTTACTTCGCTCATTGATTTAAAGATTTTACTTGCAAAACTATAGATATTGATCCATTTTAACTCGCGTGAGTGTTTTCATGCAGCAACCCGGTTTTTCGTTAATTAATATTGGCTGTTTGCTTAAATCTTATACCTTTTGGCGTAGGGGTCCCTCACCCCCCCCAAAATCCGGATTTTTCCGGTTTTTTGATCAAAAAACCGGAAAAATCCGGTTTTCCGGCGGCCTTCGGTCGCCGGCTCACCCCCCCCCCCCAGAACTTTTCCTCCTGCACATGCCTGGTAGGGACCTGCGACTGATCATGGCAGTGGTGGGTTTAGGTGGTAGGCGGTAAACTGATTCCAATCGTATCAGTTCTTGCAATAGATTTGTAGTGCCTGTTGGATCTTGTTTGTGTGCGCAGTTGTAAGGTAACTTGTAGTAGTAAATAGTGTATTAGGATCAGAAGTTAAGTAGTTGTAGTTGGTACTAGATTGGTAGGAGATACCGCTTAGTTGACGATATCTGGATAAATAGATCAGTCTGGAGCCAATTCAGTTTATCTACGGTGAAGAAGAGGGAAACCTTACCGATTTTAGTGATATTATCGAAACAGAAAACGCATTAAGCCTACAATTTCATCAGTGTCCGGACTGTCACAATCAGTACAGTTTTAGCATAGTTTGCACTAGTGAACTCACGTACCCTAAAGGCGGACCGTCTGGATTAGGTTAGACCCACACTAGTCTACCTTAGTCCTCAGACCTAAGAGTAAATCTACATCTTCTTGCCGTCTGCCTCTGTGTAGCAAAGAATCAGGACCCCTGTTTTCGTCTCAGATTTCAGCCCCTTTGTTACATATTTATGCAAGATACACGTTCACATTCGAAAGTATCATTCTTATTTCCTTTTCCCAAATTTAGAATTAAACTCAAATTTGAAATTCTAAAGATTTATTTTGTTTTAAAACACCTTCCCAGATAATTTTGTAACAGGGTCTCCTGATAATTATAACGGATAACCGGGTATTTTTGTAATCATCTGTGTTTACTTGTATAATTATGTACTGTATAACACCGTACTGTGCACTTATCATCTGTGAAGTGACTCCTGTAGTTTCTAGTGGAGCTTTTCGTGCGTGTAATCAACCTTCAAGGTGGAGTTAATGCTACTTCTGATCTATATATTCTTCGTGGCGTTTCATATCTTAGAGTAGACGATTGGCCTTTACTTGCCACGGCTATTAAATTTTGGGTCGCGACGTTTCGCGTCTTCAGGCTGGTAGCCCTTAAGAGGGCTGTTGGGATAGGAGTTGGGCTTAAGAGGTGCCCGGGATTTGTAACTCCTGTGTAACATTACCACTATGCTACCCTGAGGCCCGTTCATAAAAGTTATTACTAATAAATTATTAGTGATTAGTTGATTAGTGTAGCAGTATTAGTGAGCAAAACTATTGATATAAGATACGTGCTTTGAAGGTTTTGGCATTATGTTGTAGCAAGAGTACATAATAACCAAGAGTGTGACAACCGACAAGCTCTTAGTTATTTGGCTTGTGGACATGATATGCACGATAACATCTGACCCCACCCCACAAATTAGACCCATCACTTCAAAGAAATTCGCACGCTATGCCTACGTTCTAAAGCTCGAAAACACAACTACTCAGTTGGTTCAATGTGCGTCTGTTGCGAGCTTCAGCACACAAGCATAGCATGCGAATTTCTTTGAAGTGATGGGTCTAATTTGTGGGGGGGGGTAAGCCGTTATCGTGCATATCATGTCCCCAAGCCTAATAACAAAGAGTTTGACGCTTGTCACACTCTTAGTTATTATGTACTCTTGGTTGTAGGTAATGAACTAGCTGATTTAAAAATATCGAAGATTTTCAATAGTCTTCGCATACTCAGTCATAATGGTCGATATTATCAAGGAAAACGTGAATTTTTAAGATTTCTCCTCTGTCACAGCCGGAATTTTATTGCACATCAATTCTGAATGTTCGGTTCGGTAGAGCATCTCAAAAGCTACAAAACGACATAACACATCCCTATAATTCGTCTATAATGTTCGTTGTTTTCAATAAAACTGCTACACTAATCAACTAATCACTAATAATTTATTAGTAATAACTTTTATGCAACGGGCCTCAGGGGACAATTTTACTTACTCCTTTACTTATACTTATTGTATTCCCCAGTTTCAATTGCACTTAGTGCACTGTTACACAGTACTTGTACTTCATGCTGCTTATTCTAAAATACCAATTTCTCAAAAACAGCGCTATTGTGACGACAACAAAATTTCCTTCTTTGCTGAAGGACCAAACATGTGTGTACATACTTATTCTCGTCTAAGGAATCAAGACTTGTCAGGATTTTTAAGTTTTAAAATTTAAATTCTAAAATGCGGAGAAATCCGAAGTTTCTCGAGTTATTCACGGAAAATTTAAAAATATTCAATATTTCACCAAGCTTTTAAAACAATTGCTCGATACACCCCCTGTGCAATCGAAGCTGCTCTGATGACTCTATTTTCCATCTAATGAAGAACCTTATTTATCGCCAGATGAATAAAAACAAAAATTCTGTATACGTACATGTGGCTTGTCCTTACTGTCCTATGAAGTACACATTCGAGGACACATTTTAGCAATTATCAGCTTTGCATATTACACATAATATAAATGTATGTGTATGAGCATATATTGCGTTGCGCGAACGCGGTGTACACTTTCCTGCTGCTCGAATTGCATGTGTGTGTGTGTGTGTGTGTGTGTGTGTGTGTGTGTGTGTGTGTGTGTGTGTGTGTGTGTGTGTGTGTGTGTGTGTGTGTGTGTGTGTGTGTGTGTGTGTGTGTGTGTGTGTGTGTATGTGTGTGTGTGTGTGTGTGTGTGTGTGTGTGTGTGTGTGTGTGTGTGTGTGTGTGTGTGTGTGTGTGTGTGTGTGTGTGTGTGTGTGTGTGTGTGTGTGTGTGTGTGTGTGTGTGTGTGTGTGTGTGTGTGTGTGTGTGTGTGTGTGTGTGTGTGTGTGTGTGTGTGTGTGTGTGTGTGTGTGTGTGTGTGTGTGTGTGTGTTTGTGTGTGTGTGTGTGTGTGTGTGTGTGTGTGTGTTTATGTGTGTCTGTCTGTGTGTGTGTGTGTGTGTGTTTGTCTGTGTGTGTGTGTGTGTGTGTGTGTGTGTGTGTGTGTGTGTGTGTGTGTGTGTGTGTGTGTGTGCGTGCGCATTGCATGCCAATGTGCGCTATATCGCTGTACATTTTATGCTGCGCGAATTAGGTGCACATTTTATAAATACGCGGCCGGGGCGCTAAACTTCGGCCCCTACAGGTCTCTATTATCATATGAAAAACTGTGCTCTGCTCGCTAACGGCTGACTCCCGCAAATCACAACCCTCAATCAAAGAAATTCGAGCGCCAGGCTTGTGTTCTAAGCTCGAAGCAGACACAAAATTCGCGCACGCACTGCTTGTGTTTCGAGCAGTACACACAAGCATAGAGCGAGCGAACGTTCCCCTGTTTCGCCCAAGTACTGATTTGCGAAATCTTTTCCAAGTTTTGAAAGTAAAACATCACTTCTCCACTTAACCCACCCTTAGTAAGCTTATACTTAGCACTCTGTACCTGGTAAAGATAGACCATCAGTACTATATTCTGGTTAATATCGTCCTGAAACAGAGCAAATAATGTAAAAAACAAAAATAGCAACAACAAAAGGCTAAAACCAGGCGCCATAATAGTACCATGCTAAAGGCCATAATAGTACCTGCCGGAAATAATATTAAATATAGCTACATTTTTGAAGAAAGTTTGGAAGCAGATAGTTTGATTCAACCTGTAAGCAGTAGTTACTCTTTTCGGTATCAGCTTCATAGATTACTGAAATTTTGGGTGGCAGCGCCATGGATTACTAACTTTTTGGCTGGCAGGGTTATGGATCCGACTGAAAGTTTGGCTGGCATGGATTTGTACTTATTAGTCTTTGTAGTTATGGATAATTAAAGAATTGTTTGATGCATGGGTGGATTATACTACAACTATTAGACGAAGAAAAATCTTATCTTGACTGCACTGAGTATATCCAAGCCTAAGTTAAAGGTATGGCTTAGACTTAGGCTTAATCTCTAGCTATCTCTTAATACGCTTAGGCTTAAACAAAGCTTGTGATGGTGTGCAACTTTATGTCATTTTTTAATTTTTCTTAACTCCCTTTTAGACAAAGAAAAATCTGATATATCTTGACTGCACTGGGTGTCGAAAGATCTT
This sequence comes from Trissonchulus latispiculum, assembly GCA_030248195.1. Lineage (NCBI taxonomy): Eukaryota > Metazoa > Nematoda > Enoplea > Enoplida > Ironidae > Trissonchulus > Trissonchulus latispiculum. Next base: position 37,625 of record JASAND010021213.1, on the reverse strand, counting down.
CGACACTCCATTTAAAACAACTGGCTATTAGAATTGTAATTGTATGAAAGCACAAAGCAAAGGTACAGATCTCAGCGTGTCCTTAAACTTTCAATATAATTTCTTAATACTTTTCTTCTATAATTTTCATAGTTAATTTAAGGTGGTGATTCCTTTTGGTCACATATTGTTATTTGGCGGCGTAAATCAAGATGAAATTTGATGAAACTTTCTGAAATAAGTTCTTTTAGCGTTCTAACACCCTCCGCGCAATCCCGATTCAAAAATTCGAGATTTCCGGTCAGAGTGGTTTTTCCCAATTTTTGAACGTTTGGCAGCTGCTATACAGTTATAACTATATCCATTCGAAAGATCTCCTTGAGCTTAACATTTTTGTTTTTTAAAGCAAGTTTCTAGCTTTTCTCTACCGTGAGATATAGCCGATTTTCTTATTTTGGCGTCAAAAACTTGTCATTTTTGCAGAAATCAAATAATCCAACATTTCTTGAACTACGCAAGCCGTAAAATCAAACTAAGGGCGTCGATTTGAAGGTCTCACAGGGACAAATTATCCGGTGCATGATTGTCTTCCAACTGCTATATTGTAGGCTGCTATCATAAAAATTGTAGTTTTTGCAAAAACGCGACCAATTTTTTCCAAAGATTGTGGAGCATTCACCATGCAAGCTACAGGGCTGCTACTGAACAAATGTGTTCTACACAAATATACCCAGGGACGATTTTTTAGTTGCCCCGCTTGCTGCTTTCTAGCTATAGTAATCGCTTGACAAATTTGGAAAAAGTAGGCAAAATACAGGTTACGCACACATTTCAGCTTATTTCTCTATAACGAAGAGCGATTTCACAATAAATAAAAAATCGTCCCCAGCTATTTGATGGGGGTTTAGAATGATATAACCGATGTCTCGCGAAAAAATTTACTTGAGTCTGCAAAAATTCTGGAAAATTATACTTCTTTTAAAATGTGTTAAAAATACTTTAGAAAAGCAACATTAGTTTCGTGGCATGCATTAAAAAGAGAAAATGTGAGGCTACATTTTGATATAAAAATGGCTTCTTAACTCCAAGTAATGAATGAGTGATAATGGTGCAAACTTTATGTGACCAAAGGGAATCACCACCTTAAGTCTTCAAACTTCATTCTTTCTTGACACTCCCCGCCGGCATTGGCAGAAAATGAAAACGCAGTTCATACCACTGTCCGACAGATTGCCCATGAACATTTCCAAGGGTACCAGGTCCACTATCCCGCGCCTGTAGGACAAACCGTTTGGGAAGGTGACCAGGACAACCCGAACCTCACCATCCGGGGCCTGGAGGAGCCTGCTAACCCTGGCCAATTTCCACGTTATCCTTGGAGTAGTATCCTTTAGAAGGACCACCTCCCCTTCCGTGGGTTCCCTTGGCAGTTCTTTGTTCCTGCCCTTGAAATGAATTCTTTGGGCTTCTCTTAGTCCCTGAAGATACTGCGTATGCCACAGTACCCAAAACTGGTCAAGCTTTTTTCTGATGTGCTTCCATTGGGCAGCTAAGTCGACTATTTCTAGCGTGAAATCAGGATCCAAAGGGCCACCTCTAGGAGGCATGGATAGCTGTCTCATAGAAGATACAAAGCCAGCGGGAGTCAGAACGCCTACGTCGTTGACCTCAGCACTGACCGACAGAAGAGGTAGCGAATTCAATACACCTTCAACTTGGGTAATAAGTGTCATCAGGTCGTCCTCGTTGATACTAGCCCGCCACAGTGTCGTTTTGACCGCCCTTTTACCAAGCCAATCAACCGCTCACAGAAGCCGCCGACCCACAGAGACTTCTCTGGAATTGTTTTCCATTGAATTTCTTTTTCGACGAAAAACTTGGTTAGTTTTTCCAAGGCTTCCGGATCAGGTTTGTACCCCAAACTGCACGCAGCATGCTCGAGGCCTTTTGGAATATTGGGGCATTGTCCGTTAACAGCATCGAAGGAGTGCCTCTTCTAGAGATAAACCTGATGAACGAGTTCAAGGCTGAATCTGCAGTGCAGTCCGTGACCATCACCAGATGCACCGCACGTGTAACCAAACACGTGAAAAGTGCAACCCATCATTTTTGATATGGAGCTTTCTTTGCAGCATCCTTGATCATCAATGGACCTATATAATCCATCCCAGTATACTTGAAAGCTGGTGCCATCGTGATTCTTTCTATCGGTAGTTGTGCCGTGCGTTGTGGGCGGAATGCACCACCTTCCGTTCGCCGGCAAACAATACATCCCTTGATAGCCTTGCGAACTGTATTCAATCCATGAGGAATCCGAAACTTCTTTCGCACCTCCACCAAGGTCGTCCGGTTGCCAAAGTGGAGAACTTTTCGATGAGCATCTTCGATCAACAATCGAGTAAAGTGAGATTCCTTCGGGATCAATAGTGGGAATTTGGCATCAGGAGAGATTTGAGCATTGGCCAATCTTTCCCCACATCGAAGCATGCCGCTCTTTAGTCGCAGATCCAATTGCCTAGCCAACTTCGTTAAGCGGCCGTTCTTTAAGGATGCAAGTTCTTCATAGAAACAATTAGCTTGAATGTTGCGGATCCATAGAGGGTTGGCCGACTTCAATTCTTGGGCAGTTATGTGCGTAGTGGAAGCTCTTGGTTGTTTTTCATACCATGCCAGAATCTACTGCAGTATGCTGTTACTCGTAACAACTTCTGATAGGACGAAAATCTTTCCAAATGTATCCCAAACGGCGAAGCTTTCTGATCCAGTTCTTCTTTCAAAACCAACATTGATCCAGTAGCCACTGACCCGACAGAATCTTCAACACTGCTTGCTGCTTGGTCGAATTTCCAATTTCAGCTTGGCCAATCTTTCTGCATAAGCTTCATCCAAGGAGGACCGGAAAACCAATCGGACGTTTGGAAAACATCGAAACTCACCCCTTGGGAAGCTGGATCAGCTGGATTCTGTTTCGTTGGCACAAAAGAAAACTCATTGTCCGCATCCTTCACAATTTCTTCTATACGACGTCTCACGAATGGTGACTGCTGCTTCCTGCTTTGAATCCAGTGCAGGACAATTTCTGAATCAGTCCAGAGAAACTTCTTCCCAATTGGAATTTTCAGTTGTGATGACACGAATTTCATCGCCCGAACATCGATCAAAACTCCTTTTTAATTCCAGTCTTGGAATGGCGATGGGCAGCTTGATGGGAGCGACACGGGACTTTGCAAACAGAAGGCCGCTTGTATCATTCTGTACAATGTATACCACTGCCGCATATGCAGATTTGCAGCGTCAATGAAGCACAGCAGGTTTGATGTTTTCTTTGTATCAATACCAATGTGGCGAGGACGCTTAATTTCCGAAATCCTCTGCACACTTTGCTCTATCTTTGTCCATTCTTCTTGCAGAGTTGCTGGTAGATCGTCATCCCAGTCGCATCCCAGAATCCATGCTTCTTGTATCTTGATCTTTCTTGGCAGTGTTAGGGGAATAAACCACCCTAACGGATCAAACACTTTCGCAATGAAGTGAAGCATCGATCTTTTTGTGATCTTTCTCGTAGGATGATTATCTGTTGCCGTAAACTTGACCTGAAGAGTATCTTCCTTTGGAAACCATTGTAGTCCCAATACTTTGGTTTTTTCTCCTTTGACCAAGTCGTTTTCCGGTATTGACTGGTTGAAATCGCTATCATTGGACAACCATTCACGAAGATTCATCGACGCCTTGACAAACAAGGCCTTCCCTTCTCGATACCAGTTGAAGGTGTCTTTGGTCGTTTCCGCTCCGTGGAAAATGTTGTCCACGTACACATTTCCACGGATTTGGTTAGCCAAGTTGCTGGGGTGGAGATCTAGATGATGATAGATCGTTGCTCCTAGCAAATATGGAGAAGATACAATTCCAAAGGGTGTCCTGGTGAATCGGAATATCTGAATGGTGTCATCAGCGCTTCGTTTCGTTGGATCCATCAGCCAGAGAAATCGAGTACAGTCTCTGTCTTTTTCTGGAAGCCCTACCTGGAGAAACGCCTTCTCAATATCCGAAACCATTGCTATCTTTGGCAACTGAAAACGCATCAGTAGACCTGCAAAATCCTTGTTGTTAAAACGTTGTCCTTAAACTTTCAATATAATTTCTTAATACTTTTCTTCTATAATTTTTATAGTTAATTTAAGTCTTCAAACTTCATTCTTTCTTGACACTGGGTATACTGTCCTCTCAAAATTTTGCGTGTCGTTGTGGATTACTTGCTGTGAGTCTCGGAAAGAGAAAGATTCTAATACAAAGTCTTATACAAAACTAAAATTTTATAATCCATGAAACTCTCTTTTCTGCAACAGTATAATCAGTAACTTACCATATTAAAACTGAATTAAAGGGTTTAATGATTTGCAGATACGTTAAGTAGGAAATAAAATAACTGGAGTATATTGTAATAGCCGCAATATTTAATTCTTCATTAAAATTACCGTGCTGCTAAAAAGAGACTTGCGTAGCTGCGATAATCATATTATTTTGTAACCTTGTGGATCTGTAATTGCTTTGCGTTAGGTTTATAGTTTGCGCAAAAATAACAATCCTTAACTGCAAAAATTTTACTTGTATATCAAAAAGGTGATCATGAGGTGATAACCCGTAAAAAGTGGTTCTATTGAAAAACTCACAACATCCATTAACTGATTAATGGCCAAATCCATTGTCAGGTTGAGAGTATCATTTGGATGTAGAACCGGAAGCAGGTGTTTATTATATGATCCAAATAAATCGTTAAACAGTTTGGGATAGCTGCTGTTTACGTCGCACGATACAATGACAATAAGGGACCATAGACCCAGGGCAGCAGACAACATTGCTTTGTTCCTATAAACTAAAGAAATAATATTCTAATATGATATTGAAATGATATTTTTGGATTATCAGAAGCGATGGTTTACCAATGGATCAAAGCAGTTTTCGAAATAATCGAGTAAGCCTCATTTTATGCTCGTGAACATTCTTTGCAGAAAATGTTACGAAACCTGCTAATATCAGTCTCGAGAGAAAAAGGCTTTCAGAAAAATCCAACATTTTCGGAGGATATGCTAAAAATTGGACATAAGTTTTATATTGTATTGTGGTTTCTGTGTTGCCGGCAGATGACTCATACCTAATTCAATAGCGAACGACTTTAATGTCAGGAAAGTTTTCTGAGGTGAGCACGTAAACTCAGTTGTCAATATACTCACTAGATCCCCAACTAAACAGCAGAATAATCCTAATTACATATGTCACATAGGTTTCCAACTGGCTTAGCCCCGAAGGAGACATAAGCTTGGATCAACAGGTGGAATTCTGGTGTAAATGTAATCAGAAGCTAACAGACTGTTTAATTGAAATTTCAAAACAGCTACAGCACTACTAATAATGACAGCACGATTCATTATTATGTGAATTTTCACTATTGTTATCTAAGAATCACACTAGCAGCCGGTTTCACCAACTATAACTGACTTCTAGTCTAGCTCAAATAGAATTAATTGCTTAATTTGGACTCTATTAGTTATAAATTCTAAAGTTATTTAAATGTTAGTGCTTGCTAAATCTAATTAAGTCTAAACCGAAGTCTCCGATAGCAGAGTATTATCTTTCTCGCTGCATGTTAGGATCATACCAAGCCAATAGTTTTAAAACCATTTTCAGTGCCCTGTTTACGACTGCTATCCCCACCCTGAGCAATTAAGGGATAGTGTCAAGATAGAGGTAACCGCCTGTCAGGTGGAGCTACCATAGCACCTCCATTACACTAGACGCATCAGACGTACCATCAATAGCGTACTTCTAAACTCATTTGAACAACTGATTGCCTTCGGAGACGATCCAATTATAAAGTTGATTATTGAGAAGAAAGAATTAATAGTTGAAGACAAAGGAATAGATGCGCTGGAGGTATATAAGATAGCCTTAAGCCGTCTGATGAGACTCTTTGGCGTGGGTCGAAACGGTAACAGCAGTCATTCTGGAGCCTATTGGCTCCGGCAAATCAGGTGTTCTTTTTGCAATAGAGGGAGTCCGGAGCATCTATACTATTGAGGAATTTCAGGAATGGCTCCGGACTTTACATCTACTAGTTCGCTGCTTTAGACAACAGAATTCGCCGAAAACCCATTTTAGCAAAACTGCGATTATTCTGTTTTGAACATCGATTTCTCAAAAACTACCCAATGGATTCGCACTATTGCGGGGGGACATTTTTCTCGATTTTAGCTAAAACCTCTCCCGTTGTGAGAAAACTGAATACAAAGTTGCGAAATTTCATGTCATCGCACATTTACCGGATTTTCTGGAGTATGGAGACTTGTTGAGCTAAGTCTAAAAAATGTCGCTCGGTCCACATGTCCTTATTCTATATTCAGCTATTTAGTCTATATTCAGCTTGTCAGATGTCAGCTCGTGAGAAAAGCTTTGCTTTTTTGCTAATTTTGCTAGGTTCGTAAGCTCATGTACAGATTATAAGCTTTAAAACGATGTATAAAGCTCTTTCCAACTCGGAAAATTGCGAAAGTTATAGCGCTCAGAAAAATCACCACAAAAGCAATGTACAAAAGGATACCAGCACCTTAAGTTGCCTACTAGAACAGCACTAGTTTCTGTAATAGAAGCAGCTATCGATTGATATGTGTCCTATTTTGAAGTTAGAAAACGTCATAAAATTCTATTTACCAATTTTGGTGATCTCTGACTGCAACATAATACAGCCAAGGTTAAAAGTTGAATTTACATTTGTCTTCTTTGAGCAAGGCTTTGTCTCGTGTAAACAAACAAGGTATGATATGTTTTAAACTCATATGATCCGAACAAAATGTCTTGGCATGTGGGAGGGATGATAAAGGTACTGCAACCACATCTACTTATTCTAGCTATATTCTTAAGGCTGGTTTCCTTTCGGATATTTTTGACTCATACGGCTTTAATCCTTTATGCAAATAACTAAAACATGCGAAATAACCTATTTCCGTGCTCTTTAACATTCTGGGATCGGTCCAGGATTTTTAGACCAAAATATCAGAAAGTTTCGGTTTATGGCTTTAAGCTTCCAGAGGTAGATCACACGCAGGATCGGTTGTTATGGCTGGAAAGAGGACACAGAAATGAACGTTTTTTGAACAACTGGCACTTTGCGGAAATATCAGCGAATTCCAGATTTTTCGTTGTAGATTCCAAAAATCCGAAATTAGGTAAAGATCTTTGAGCTAAATTCCTGATTTGTCGTTGTAGGTTCCGAAACACGGAAATTAAGTAATATTTTTTGAAAGTTTTCCTCGGAATGTCAGCCAGCAGTGGGGATCAGAATCTTTTGACGAACGCATTGCTTTCAGCTAGAGATTTGGCCAACCTGGCAAAATGGCAAAACCATTTTGGCAAAACTGCGGATATTTTGTTTTATACATCGATTTCTCAAACTACTCGATAGATTCCGGAGATTTTTGGCAGAGTGGAAATTCTTACTATAGCTGAGGGGCGTTTTTGTTTTCGAGAAAATTTGGATTTGGAAAAATTTCCGTGGATTTTGCGATTTTTCTCAACCGTTAGGTGACACTGACCGAAACACAAAAAATGCCCTTCGATCCATATGTCCACTGTATGATAGCGCTAAAAGAAATTTTAGCTAATTTTTTTGCTAATTTGGCTAGCTTCGTAAGCTCATGTGAATGTCCTGATTATAAGCTTTAAAACGGCATTTAAAGCTCATTACAACTCCCAAGATTGCGAAAGTTATAGCGTTTTGAAAAATCACCACAAAAGCACTGCACAATAGGATACACCACCTTAAGAGATGTGAGGTTAAGACGCTCATAGAGAGAAAGCGGGCTTTAACATCTAAAATTTATTATTCCCGGCAAAACAAAAAACGAAGGAGCTAGGGGATTTACGCAACACAAAACAGCAATTCAAATGATTTGCATTGCAGATAGAGCACATAGTCCAGTTATACCAGTGAATGTTGCCAGACAAATAAATTGGCAAATTCTGAAGAAGTTATTACGTCTCTCATTAATACTATCATAAGATTTCCATTCTTTATTATTCTTTTCCAGTTGAATCTCAATTTTTTCCAAAACTTTTACAATTCCATCAGTCTTAATGATTATGTTCTTCACCAGATCCTCCTGTAAACAACTCAATAATACCCAGAGTTTACAATAGGAAGAATAGGACAATGAGCGTTTCCTTCTATATTAAGATGCTAGTATACTCGGAACATCAAGGTCAAAAGCTCGGGCCTTTCAGCATATAATCGTACTACGCGGGCATTTTACAAATCAGTCGGTCGTTCTCAACAAATAACTTAGTGTCACCTGAGCTATGTCATACAGCAATAACTTTTGTACCGTATGTAGCGGAAAAATTCCCTCAACTTCAAACCAAAATTCCCTCAACAATGTGACTTGCGAAAATTGGCATTGTAGAAATGGACACAAATTGCCTTCGTTGAAGATTCTGCTGAATGCTGGCATTTTCGCCAGACATCGTTAGAGTGGAACTATGCATATTTTCTGTGGCCAAACCAAATTTTATATAAAGTGATATAAAAATTGTGTACGACTATGCTAGCTCAAATTGTAGTAATTAATTTATTGAAAAAACTTATTTTTCCAAAATACCAGCGTATGTTTACGCGCTGGCAGCCCCCCTTTGAGGTTTCGACCTTATTGTTGCAAGCGTAGTGCAGACATTTCTAGAACATTGGTAGGAGCTCAGAGTCTTGCATTTCCTGTTACAATCTCATCACATTAGATACGATTATGAGATAACGCAAGGAGCTACATTAAGGTAAGTCATACGTTTGTTTTGTTTGCTAAAAAGTTTCTACTAACCAATGAATAAGTGTAAGATCTGTTTCTAATTATTTCTGGGCCCATACTAGTCATACTGTCTTCAGTTACATTCCTTGCAGTTTCCAGTAGATCATCTTTTTTGCGAGATGAGCTATCAAGAAATAAACCTATGGGTTTGTTTCTTATGAACGTCCGTATTCCTAGCAGAGACGCGGAAGCTATGGATGCAACAAGTGTAACCGATATTAATTCCATAAAGTACACGCCTGGAAATAATACTAAGTTAAGAATATCATTTGAACATTTTAATAAATATTCTTGGCTTTTCTCCGTACAACCGTACGAAATTCCGTTTTCACAATACACAAAAATCTTTTTGCCAATATTAGGACACTGAAGGGAATTTGCTTTTGGTAGTGATGTTGACGTATTTGTACATGATACTAAACCTGAAAATATGAAAGGGTAGCTGATACCCATGCACGTATGAATTGTGATTATTGTCAATAATGTGATTTGCGTGCAGATCTGACAATGTTATGAGGAAACGGCTGAATTCTGCTTAGTTTAAGCAACAACGCTGCTGCTTAAAAAATTAATCCAGAATGGAAAAAAATTGGGAGAAATGGTAAGTTCCGACCTCCTCCCTCCTAGATCGGAAAATAGAGTAAACATCCCATGGAGAGAAGGCAAAGACCGTACTCAATTTATACCAAAAATTCCAAATTTATTAGCAAATATTATTAAACAACTTTTCAACGTTTTCTCAAAAATCGCCGAAAACCAGATTGCCAATTTTTTGCTATTGTTAGTCCAAAACTTGCAATAATTGGCAGTTATTACGCTTTTTGAGGCCCAAGGATGCACAAGGAACGAGAGGAATGAGGTCTACTAAAGTCTGACCAAAAAATGTAGGGAGCGAAATTGTTTTGTTTATACTGAATTACCGGTACATTTTTGCTGCCGCAATGTATATATTTTCTGAACCGTCATGGCATGAACTTTCTTTTGGTTGAAAAAATTTTTTTAAATTAAAATTCATCAAAAGAAGCCGATTTTTTAGGTTTTCAAAGATCAGTAGACGCCAGGAACTAGCCGTTCTGTGGAAAATTAGCCCATATCCCAAACATATTGAATCCCGAATATAAGCTTATATTCAAGAACAGCGATACTTGTTCAATATTTTCGATTTTCTAAATCCTTTGATCTTTGCCGCTTTTCCAACTTTGACTGGCTCTTACTCGCGACTCACTCTATGCAAAAATGTTTTAATTGGATTTTCAGGACCGCTTACGTGTCAGCTTTCATGTAGTATATGTGGTTTTTCAAAATTTGAAAATAGATTTTTTCGAAAAATACCACTTTTTGACCCTAAATTTCGACAACGCGAATCCAGCAAAAGTGGGTAAAAATGAGATTATCATAAAGTTTCATCTGAGCTGAATCGAACGATATAAAGTTTTCGTAGCTACGGCTTAAATTGCCCCAGCAACGAATTTTTAAACCATTTCCTATTTCAGCTGATTTCTGACAAGTTGCGCTATATTGTGCAAATATTTGGCGCAAATAGTGTAAACTAGCCAAAAACCGGCTAAAAAGCGAAATTGTTTAAAAATTCGTTGCTGGGGCAATTTAAGCCGTAGCCACGAAAACTTTATATCGTTGGATTCAGCTCAGATTCAACTTTATGATAATGTCATTTAACCCACTCTTGCTGGATTCGCATTGTCGAAATTTTGGGTCAAAAAGTGGTATTTTTCGAAAAAATCGATTTTCAAATTTTGAAAAACCACATATATCACATGAAAGCTGACACGTAAGCGGTCCTGAAAATCCAATTAACAAATTTTTGCATTGTGTGAGTCGCGAGTAATAGCCAGTCAAAGTTGGAAAAGCGGCAAAGATCAAAGGATTTTGAAAATCGAAAAAATTGAATAACTATCGCAATTCTTGACGAAATAAGCTTATATTCGGGATTCAATATGTTTGGGACATGGGCTAATTTTCCACCGAACGGCTAGTTCCTGGAATCTACTGATCTTTCAAAACCTAAAAAATCGGTTTCTTTTGATGAATTTTAATTTAAAAAAATTTTTTCTCAACCAAAAGAAAGTTCATGCCATGAAGGTTCAGAAAATATATACATTGCTGCAGCAAAAATGTACCGGTAATTCAGTATAAACAAAACAATTTCGCTCCCTACATTTTTTGGTCAGACTTTAGGTGTTCATAGATGCTACAACAAGGGTAAAAAGCTAAAACTACGTTTTGAACTCACATTCACATTTGGGTAGGCTCACTTTAAATATTCAAAAATTAATTAGGATAGACTGTCTTCGATGTAGGAGTATACTTTCCATAACATACGCCATGTTAATGCATGAAACCAACCTATCAACGGAATTGCTTCACCGCTAGGAGGTATTTTATCTGCTATTATCATCACCATGACTGCCAAGGATAATAGTGACGTTATTTCCAATGATATCTTATCATGACTTGTGGAACCAGTGGAAAATGTAAATAAGCCAAATATTGTCAATAAAGTAATCAACAAACTCAGCAGGATCATATTGTAAACATAAAATTTCGCTCTTCGCTTCAAATGCACAGTGACAAATAAGTCCTCGTACGGTTCTGGGCAGCATTCGTAATGCGTGACAGTTTTAGTCACGGTCAAATTTCGTAAATCTCACTCCGAGTTTGAAACATAATTCAGTAAGTCTGGGCTGTTCATTGCAATACGCATTCGTGAACCACTGTAAGTAAAAGAAGACTATTTGACTGTGCGTGTCTAAAATAAGTTACTAAGTCATTTGTGTCTGCTTACAAAAGGTTGTTAACTAAACTTTGTACTTTTTAGTTTATATAGGTATCAGTGTTTCCGGTTGTGGTCAGTCGCAGGAAGGCAGAGTTTGTGGGTTAGCGATTTCAGATTCTTCGGAAAACTATCCATGTCGGCAACAATACAGCATGCCCCCATAATTCACTTTCCTACAGGCAAGAGTATACAATAACTGAGTGTGGCAAGCATCACACTCTTTGATATTACGCTGGGGACATGATATGCACAATAACAACTGCCCTCAAAATTGGACCTTAACTCCCATAAATCGAGAGTGGCCGTGACTGCTTCTAAACAGTTGTCAGCTCTAACACGTATTTATACAACCGAGTGAGCGTTGTGTCGTTTAGACCAAGTATTGGACTTCTGGAGGTCACTAGGTTTCAATTTCAACAGCCTAATAACTATGAGCGTTACGATTGTCACACTCTTAGTTATTATGTACTTTTGCTTCAAGCAAGGTATAAATAAACTTCTAATTTAAAAAAATAATGCAAAGGATAATATTTTCGATACGTGCTCATCAAAAGGAAAATTGCTGAAATCTAAAGGGCATGATAGCTTCATTAGCATCATTTTTGCCAGGGTGACTGTACCATCGTTGCTAACTAAAGCGTTCGATGAAAACTGATTTGTATCGCTATTTCGATCGACACTAGAAAACATTGCAAATAATAAAATCCTGGGAGATTAAACTGCAGTTGAAACATGTAACCTGTCGCATTTGCAAAAACATTTTGCTAATCTAAAACGTCTACAAATTTTGGCTTTCAAAAAATGCTAGTTTTTATACATGAAAATCGATAAAGCATTCATGCTAAACGGCTGTTTATAATTTACAAAATGATACACTACTTGCTCATAATAATTAAGCTAATGTTTTGGTTAAATTAAGCTAATATCAACGCTAGTAGTATAGGGTGCACGTTTCGCCTTTGAATCCCAATCCCAAACTTTTCCCTCCCATCCTCTCCAGCCCCTTTACGGTGTTATGGCATCACTTCCCTTTCTAATTGCATACCACCCCTCTGCGTTCTTTCCCCGGGGTTTGGAACCCGGCGTAGGACTATTAGTGGTTTTTGGGTTTTTGAATTTTATTTTTTGTGATTTTTCAAAGCATTTATACAGCATATCTATATACAGTATATACATTAGCCCTTAAGAGGGATAATAAGAGGGCTGTTGTTGTTTAATATAGGGCGGTTACAATAAGATAATAATACAAGCACTAAACATTATGTATCCAAAGGGGCACTCACCCAGTCTGCTAGCACTTTTCTTTTGGGGTAGACATAACCGAGGGTTTCTTTGTTTGATGATACTGATATGTTTTGTTGTCTGGGTGCAAAAAACCCTCGATTTTCCCCAGATTTTGTATTTCCTGTTTCTAAAACTGCCTTAAAATCTTCGGGGTGTAGCTATTTAGGGCCTTGCCCATGCCCACTCCTTTATGGGAGACTTTATTCGTCTTTCAACAAGCCAGACAGGTTTTGCTGCAGAGTGCTATAATACCATCTCCGGTCCATTCTTCTTTAAACAACACAGGTATTCGTTTTTGGCTGGGATCTTGAATTTACGCGCTTTCGTCTGCGTCAGTTAGTTCAACGTTGCCAGAAAGTACGTTCTCAATGCAGTCTAAAATCTTCTAATTAGACTAAGTTCGCTTCTTTCAATGATAGCTTCTTTCATCTTTTTCTTACAGTTACAGAGATGCATGAGACAGGGAAGATTACTTTCAAATCTCTGCTATTTTGCGCTTTTATTGATTATCAATGCTATTATCGGATTTTGGGCACTTCGCCTTTTTATTGATTCTTCCCAGTTTTTATTAGTTTCGGTAAGTTTACTCCACTCTGGTCAAATATGTCTGTTCTAAGTCGGTACTGCTCTGGGGTTTCTTGGTCCCGGTTAATTAAGAGATAACCGTGGGATTTTGAGGTTGCGTGATTGAAAGATTCCATAAAGTAAGCGGTGCTGGTTGGAAACATTTGTCGGGCTAGATTCATTGCCGTAAGCTTATCTGCTGGATTTTTCATGGAAACAATGTATTGGCAGTTTATCCTATTCGTTCTTTGTTTATCATAAAATAGGTCCTGAGTTATGTGTACGACACTGCAAGACCAGTGGTTTCATCTCCATGTGAACAGCCTAACCAGTTTAGAATCTTTTCTACTTCATCCATAAGATCATCTAGACTTAGTAAAATCGGTTCTGTGTTCCGTTTTAGTTGTTCGAAGTCAGGTAAACCCTCAACAAACTCTGCGTCTATTTTTTCGTATGCCGCCTGCCACTCGGTGAAACATCAAATGACCCTTTTTCGGGGACGTCTGATCAGTCTATGTGCGTTTTTGGCAGCAGCAGAACCTTCAGCAGCAGATTTAATGGTGAAAAGGATGACCATGACACCATCTGACTGACCACCATGACACTGTCACAACGCTCGCCTCATCCCTCTGGTCAGCTTCTTCCTCCGTCATCGGTCCTGAGAGTGATATCAGCGCTAGGAGAGCACTGAGAGAGAAAGAGTTGGAGTTTTCGACTCAGCTGGAGTCAGTTCATCCTTCTGACTTCCCCGAGACAACGAATCCACCGTGGGTGGTAAAGCATTGTACAATTGGCGAAATTATATTCAGAGCAACAGCTGCAAGACAGATAGGCTCTCTCACTCTGTTGTTCAGGCCATCAGAGACTGATATCTTCCTTCCCTTATCACTCCAAGAGTCCTGAGATGAAAGTCGTTGTTGTATTTGTAGTTCACAGACTGCACATCGGGGGGTTGTCTGCACTTCTGTACTCATGGCCACTTCCTCTCCGCGAAGAGAGAACAGACGCAGGTTCTCTTCTATTTGGGCATACTCCACGCTGATTGCAGACAGGCACAGTTATTTTGACCTGGTACTGTATATTTTGACTAGGCTCTGTACCTTACAGGCCTAGTTCTGTATCACTTCCAGGCAGTTGGCAGTGGTAGTCGAGATAGAAGAGTGCCCTGTAGAAATAGTATACCACGTGAGGGAACTGATGCAGCAGATGTAGATCAGCCGCAGATCTTTCTTGCACGGTTCTCAGGTGCCGCCGAATAGGGTTCTAGAATGGAGATGCGCGTGACTGTAACGGCCTTGACATGTAGCATGCTGGGCGAAGCACAGCTTCCACTCTAACAAGATTATAGTCGTCAGATTTGTCATGGCCACTAATCTTGAGCTGTGATCTGTGGCTGGCTTGGTGGTTGTGGGTGAAGATGTAGGCCTGGCATTTTCCAGCATTAATTGAAGGTCCCCATATCGTCGCCCAGTTGCCAATTTTGTCTGGAAAAGCTTGTAGCTTGGATTCAGCAGCGATGACCTCTGGATCGGACGACCAGGGGCCAATTTCATAAAGATTTGCGGATTCGCAAGTGCGAGTTTGCAAGTACTCGCACTTGAAACGCAAGCGCGGATTGCAAGTGTTTCATAAAACATTTCCACAAACTTGCGGAAATTAGCTAAGCAAGTTGCTAGACTTGACGAACTTGCAAGACAAGTGCGAGTACTTGTCGTTGCAAGTGCGAGTGGAAGCAAAACTGACTATAATTATTTAAAAAATCATAACTTTTTCATAATAACTTCAAATTTATTGAAATCTTCACGAAGTATGCTAAAGATGTCAAAGCAGTTAATAATGAAATTTGGTTAAAAACTGCCGAAAATTATGGAAGATATTCCAATTTTTCAAAAATCGTCTAGTTGAAATCTACTAGATGACTTTACTCGCAGTTGCAAGTTGCAAGTGACTGTTCCAACGAGTTTTATGGAACACTTACTTGCTGCTAGTATTCAAGCGAACTTGCAACCCACCTGACTCGCAGTTCAAGTGCAAGTGCGGATTCCGCATTTGACACTTTTTGAAACACTTGCAACTTGCAAATCCGCAACTTGCAGCTGCGAGTTGCGGAATCCGCAACTTACAAAGTTTTATGAAATTGGCCCCAGATCGTCGGGTCATCTACGTATCCTCAGATAGATCGTTAAGGCTGTCGTTAATGAAGATGATGAAGAGAAGTACTAGTACTACTTATTCTCCTTCCTTTATCCGTCTTATACATCAGACTAGTAGGCTTATTTCAAGGAGTTTATTTGTGAGAGTATCCATGTGTACTGTGTCAAAAGATCGTGAGAAGTCAATGAAGCAAGGACTAACCTAACAACTCCATGCAGCCAAGAGTAGAGTGTGACAAGCGTCAAGCTCTTAGTTATTAGGCTTGCAACATCATCTGCACGATAACGGCTGAACCCCCCCACAAATCAGACCCATCACTTCAAAGAAATTTGCACGCTATATTTGTGTGCTAAAGCTCGCAACAGACGCACATTGAACCAACTGACTAGTTGTGTTTTTGAGCTTTAGAACACAAACATAGCGTGCAAATTTCTTTGAAGTGATGGGTCTAATTTGTGGGGGGGAGCAGCCGTTATCGTGCAGATGATGTCCCAAGCCTAATAACTAAGAGCTTGACGCTTGTCACACTCTTAGTTATTATGTACGCTTGATGCAGCTGAATTAAAGAATTTCGCTACTAATGAGGATTGGCCATAGCTATGCCTAGAGTGAAAGGTGACGTGAACACTCGACATGATTCATAACATGGTACTGTTTAAATTCTGACAAACTGACAGCCACATCTCTGTTAATTTGGTAGTCGTGAATCGTGGGATGCTCTGGTCACATCATGGTCATTAATTATGTCGAATAAATAAATTTATTTGATGTAAGACGTTTTTATACATATTTTATTCACAAAAGTAGTATTGTTCTTTACTTTTAATGGCTTCTACTTCATCTAGTCGCACAATACCAAGCTCAAGCGTAATTACCTTTGCTCAGGAACTGCGTCGGGCTTCCAAATCAGATCAACAGGAACTTCCAAAAATGTTATTTGTCCGTAGTCTTTTGGATTCCAAGTTAGAAACATGTTTTGCCAAATCTGAAACAGATTCCTTTAGCATTAAAAATATGCAATCAAACTGCAAACATTCGCTAAAAGCAGAGCGAGGTTTACATATTTTCAAGCAAGCTGAAGCTATTGATATTCTTTTTTCCGCACCAGTGTGAAGTACTATGTGTGTACCTCTGTAGCAAACTATGTCGGACTTCAGTAAATGATTGCAAGTAGGTGTTCAGTGGGTGATATCCAGTCCTAGCCAAATGAGAGAAGATGCAAGAGAGCTGTAGATTAGCGAGTAGACTAAGGTAAGATCACAAATGGGCCCTAGACGACCGTTCTCTATAGCTAATAGACAAAGTAACCGCTAGGTTTTACTATAGTGAATACAAAATACTCATACCAACTTTAGAATAAACATACAAAATATAGAGAAATACAGAGGGAGCACGATAGCAGAAACCAAAGAGCACAAGGGAGGGCGTTACCCGCTCCCGTACACCTAAACTTCACCCACCTCTCCTACCCAACTGATAAATGTCACCCGACCCCAGTGCTGGCAAAAACTCCAACTGCGTAAACCTACACTTTCTCTCACTTATATATACTTTGTGCTAGTGGGGTAGCTAGCCTAAAAGAAATCACCTTTATCATTCATAAATAAGACAATTGTCGAAATAACTCAAAGTTGTACAGTTTCATCAAAATAGAATATACTTTACGCTACGCATATGAAGATAGCACTACCTGTACTTTTCAATACTGCGCTGCTGCGCAGGCAGCTGCTAATGCACCAATGGGTAATATCCCACACCAGGCATAAACAGCAGAAACTTTGTCACCAGATTCTCCTCCGTTATCCATATCTAATCTATACTTCATTACGTCGCTTGAATGCTGTCACATTGTCAATTTGGAACGAGCAAATCAGAGTCATTCTGCTCCGGATTAGCGCATCTTTACTAGCTTAAGCCGTTGTTGCACTTGGCAATTTTGGGACAACGTGTCCCATTGTCCTCCATAGTTGCCAAGACTAACTCGTGGTTACATGCTATTATCATGTCGTGACATCGTGACGTATCTGTTGAACCATGCTAGATTTACTATGGCGTTGTCACAAAATTGGGCATAGTTCCAACTCATTGTTACCAATTTTCACAACATTTCGTCACACAAACAACGTTGTGACATTTCTGTAGCAGCGGCCGTTGTGTAATGTGGGTAATAGCAACCCTGCTATAACCCCATTTCCAAGTCCTTTCCCAATTCCCACTTACGCTGTTTTTCCTAAAACTCCCCCAAAATCCCCCAAATTCCCCATTAATATTGTATTGCTATAATTGTTGGGAAGCCCAATGATTCTGTATTATTTTGTATGTGAAAACCCCTTTAAATATCTTGCAGTGCTAACTTTATGCTCATCTTTTGAAAATTATCTAAAATCACTTATTCCTAAGAGTAAACTTAACATGGCATGTATTTTCAATTCTTGTTGGCTTAGCAAAGATAGACCCTCCCGTTCCCAACGCATAACAAAATTCTCCTTTGACGCTTACGTCATCTTTCCTTCAGTTGGGAGTTTCTCTGTCTAGCGAACGGCCAGTCCTTTACGTTGGGGGCCCCTCTTTTTGGATTTTCTGTTGATTTTCCTTCGTGAGTTTTCTTATCTTTTCCTTTTCCAAAAATTATCCTAATTACTTTCTTTCTAACCTCCGATCTAATCTACAACCCCTTTTCCGTTCACCTGTTTTTAACTCCTAACTCCCCCCTTCCTTTCCCCATCTTCTCTACCGGGTTGCCCCCGTCCCCCCGGGTCTATTTTTACTAGCTAATTTCCCTCCTCCATTTTTGTTGGTTCCCCTCCTTCCCCTTCTTGATTGCTGGTTCCCTCCCGCATTTATTTATCGCCCCGTTTATATCGTCATTATTGTCTAATTTTGCGGGTAGCCCGCTATCTTGCTTGTCCCCCTCTGGGTAGCCTAGAAGGTATCTCTTGTTATATTTTCCCCGTGTGTATTCCAGTAAATTAGCCAGTTGTCTATTTTCTTATTTAAGTTAATTTATTTAATATTAATTTACTAGTTTTGATCTCTTTGTTAGCTAGGCAGCGCTCTGGGAATAGCCTGGAGTTTGTCCCTAACTGAGCTAATTTCTCTGTGTGCGTGTCCCCCAATTTTGCCTGGCGCCCGTTGGCGTCAACCAAAATTTCCTGTTCCCCCTTGGCGAGGCAAGTCGGTGGGTAAAGAGCCGCCTGGACTAAAGATCTCCACCCGCAGTCGTCGGTCAGCGTTCTTTGCGCGCAGTTCCACGTAAAATTTGGTGTGTGAGCTCAGCGGTTTAATTCCCTAGCTCTACCCATATTTTACAGTTGTGACAATTTCGAATAAATATTTATAAAATAAAAACAAGAACACCTGAGACTGGCTTGAAGCCTGCATTGCATCAGTGAACCTCACCCTCTCCCAAAATTTTTAATACCTCGCTCCGTTCTGTTCCATATTAGGCCAGAACTATAAAGAAAGGAAGAATGCGACTTTGTGGTACCCGGGATTTGACAGTTAAGTGTGACCATTATTCTTTTTAGAAACACTTAAATCGCATAAAGAGTGCATTTTGATTAAAATCCCTTCGTCTGTTTGCAAAAGTTTCCGCTCGTTTAAAAGTTAACATCGAATTCGGCTTCAAGCAGTTCTATCTGATTTCAAAACTGACAAATTTGGCCATGACAGTTTATTTGTTTTGAAAGTTTGTTGGGCCCACACCTACAAGTCTCTGAAGACATATTAAAGCGTCCAGCTAAGTAGACGAATTGGTCAGAATTGGCAGAATGACCACGTACAAAAACATTTGGCAGAAGAATCATTACAGACTATCCATTTAAAAATATTCCATTGATACATTTTTGGGATACTTGCACCAAATGCAGAATGAGGCAAAATAAAGCTCCCTCCCCAGGAATAAAATAAAGATAAATAACAAAATTAAAAAGACCTGGAAAATGTTTTGCAAACGAAGGATGAGTTAATTTTGTAGAAAAGTTATCACCGAGCTTTCAAGTACAACTAAAATGCACTATATATCGTAGTGGGCTTTTTGTGAAATTTGTCTTTTCGCGAAAAGCAATAGTTCCGGTCTTTTCGCGAAGTTCCCGGCCACATTGAGAAATAGTTTAAACTATGTTTGTTTCTGCTACCAGCCTCGTCTTTTCGCGAAAGCGTGTTGTGCTTTTCGCTAAATATTGCTAAGTAATGAAACCTGATTATTTAATGATACAAAACTATGAGGTCTGGCTGCTGTATTTACCATGTTTTCTGGCAACGTCACTGTAGCTGATGGACAAATCTTTTGAATTTTTCACTCCACTAGCCTTCAGTATTCTCCCATAAAATATTTTAAAGTTTTTGTTGAAAAATCTAAATTTATGTGGTCTGCCTGTGTTTACCAACAACAGCCAATATCTTGTTTACATTTTGTCAATAGCACTAATTTAACTTTAAGGGTGACCATTGCTCCTTCAAGGTCCCTTAACCATTCACTCGGCATTACCTTCACTTTTCTTTTTTCCCCAACTCACTATTTCAACAGAATTTCTGATCACTACTGATCAATTAACTTAGTTATATGGATTTAAATATTGCTATTGTTTAGTCTAATTTAGTGTAGTTAGGCGGTTCGTGCGTATCTTGGCTACTATCTATCAGTTTCAGCGGCGAGTGCATTCCCTATTCTAACCAACTAATGAACCACTGCCGAGACTTTCAGCATTTTCAGTCCTCACTTCTTCACTATTTTATCCCTTGTATGCCCACCTAATGCACCATTAAACATGAATATCCAACTAATGATATTAACAAAATTCAAATATATATTCTGTGATGTTGGTAAATACAGGCAGACTCCGTAGAGTTTGTATTATAAAAAATTAGGTTTCCTTACTATAGCAATATTCCGCTAAAAGCCCAGCATGCTTGATTTTTTCGCAAAAAGACAGGGCTGGTAGCAGAAATGAGCACAGTTCATCAATTCATCAATGTGGCCGGGCACTTCGCGAAAAAACCAGTTTCACAAAGCTAAGCTGGTCCTTGCAGTACATGTCTAAGAAAACCAGCTCAAAATAACGTCTAGTAACACGTTTTCGGATAACCCCTTTCGAAGTATTTGCTAGCAAAATCATAACGCTACAATCGATCGCAACTTTAACCTAATACGTACATAACTGTAGTGTATAGTATAGTAACACTACAGATAACCTAAGTCCGTACCTGGTAAAGATAGACCGTCAGCGATATATGTTGATTAAGCTCGTCCTGAAACACAACAGATAATAAAAAGCTATGTTGTTATTCCACATGTTCTTCTGCCGTAGTTTTGTAAGTTAGTTTTAGTTTCATAGCTACCACGCCTAAAAAGGTAACAGTTAAATCTACTGGCACTGATATCGTGATGAATTACTAACTTTATCTGTAACTAATTAATTGGCACATGCAGTGAACTGTAAATTCGGTTATGTGAGCTGATTACATGGAAGTTGATTGGCCAATCGGCAACTATACTGTCTTTTGCTCGGAAACAAAACTCACAACATCCAGTAACTGATTGATGCCTAGACTCATTGACAGGTTGACAGAATCGTTTGGATAACGAACTGGTAGCAAGTGCTTATGGTATGATCCAAATAAGTCGTCAAACAGTTTGGGATAGCTACTGGTTTCCTCGCCCAAAACAATGAGTGTAAGTGACCATAGACCCAAAAGCACAGAAAACATTGCTTACTTTCTATGAGCAAGAAATAAATATGTCATTATATATTATTGGCTTCTAAAGCGCTGGTTTACCAACATACCTGAACGGGAGGTCAAAGTTCACTGAGACCCTTGTGGAAGCAAATTTGGTTACATGTTATGAGAGCGATTTTCTTAGGAGTACTTTTGAAAGCGAGTTTTAAGCTATTTTTGCCATTTTTTGCACAAAAAACAATTTTTTACCTAAAACACTTTTTCGGACGTTTTTTTTAAACACTTTTTCGGACGGACGGACGGACAAAAAAATAGTAATTTCAAGTGAAAAATTGCGGCGAAGCCGGAAAAGTTTTGCAAATATTAGTTGTAAAACCTATTTTTTGGGCAATTTTCTAACCCCTTATGGGAACAATTTCGAGACCCCTTGTGGGCGACTTCGCCGAGGGGGGCATCTGTAAAGAAAATGAAAAAATAAGGGATTTGAATTGCCTTCTAAAAGCTTCCGAAATTTGGTCGATTGCTCCCCCAAGAAACAAGGTTGAAATGCTGTAAAAAAACGGATGTTTCTCGTTTAACTGTTTGATGATAAAACCTATCACGAATATGCTACACATAAGTTAGTGTCACACTAGTTATTTTCGGTGAATTGGGCTCGTTTAAAAAGTCTGGGTTTGTGCAATTGCCAGCTATCGGAAAACGTTCGAATTTAATCGTTTAAGCCTTTGAAACAAACGTTACGGTGAGGGCAAGGTCTAGAGACTGCTCCGGATGACTATTTTCTGTGCTAAAATGGGATTAGTTGTTGCTGGCTGGGTCCGCCTCAACTAATGTGGACAGGCGTCCCTATTTTCAAACAACTTAACAAGCAGGTCTCTGGTCCCAAGAAGCCCTACGAGTCTCTCGAGTGAAAATGATATCCTAAAATGGAAAAGCACACAGACAATAATACTGTAATATTTCTAATTGTAACTAGCTAAGTTTGTATCTTTTAGTTGTGGAATCATGATTACTGTTGTTTGTTTGCTCTTGTTTACATACGAATTGTAGTTAAGTATTAATTGTAAATCACACAACGGAATTTGTAATTATGTAAGTCAGAAATTGTACAGTTTCGTCTTCATTTTGCAATTGAAACTAAAAAGGCACAAAAAAAGCTCAGTATGTAATGGGTGTAGCTTTTGTCTTGACAGTAACTTGTAGTTTATAACGGTAACTGTAATTTTATTAAGTAATTGTATTAGTGAATCCGTTCACCATTAATTTGAGAATGAGATAGTTAGCCTCTTAACCCCTTTAATTTTGCATCATCAATCGCATGGAGTTTATTCACAGGTCCCCTCCGATGGGTTGTGCGAGAGTGTACTGTCCAGCCTGAGTGTCTGCGAGCGTGTGTATATGTGTGTGAAGTTCTCTGCCTTTTCCCGTCACAATAGTAACCTTAGTTCTCACTCCCTGAGAAGTAACGCATGTAGACTAGACAGAGGGGAACCTCTCTGTAATTAAGGCACAAGTCACCCCTGAAAAAGAAGAAGACAGGATATTAATAATTAACATTAATAAGTAAGATATAGCAGGGTCCTAGCTAACTCCGAAATTTCGTAGAAGTTCACTATTTCTAAGTTCCGCTTATTTCATCTTGGGCTTCCAGGCCCCCTGTCCGTTATTACGATTCTCTTTTCTTTGCTTGTCGTTTTCATCGGCTCTTCTTTCGCCTGCTCGCCTGTTTGCAGATAATTACTATTTTTCCATAACACTGAAATAAGATAACACTACAACAGCATTAAGGGAACGTTATTACGTTTGTTTCCTGTAAACATATTTGCTAAAAACTTTCTACTAACCAGTGAATAAATGGAAGGTTTGTTTATATTTATTTCTGTGTCCATGTCATGCACACTGTCTCCAGTTACATTCCTTGCAGTTTCCAGTAGATCATTTTGTTTGCGAGATGAGCTATCAAGAAATAAACGCATGGGTTTGTTTCTTATGAACTTCCGTATTCCTATCAAAGACGCGGAAACTACAGATGCAACAAGTGTAACCGATATTAATTCCATAAAGTACACGCCTGAAAAATAATACTAAGTTAAGCAATACTATTTGAACTATTCTTGGCTTTTTTTCCGTACAACCGTGCGAAATTATGTATTCACCATACACAAAAGTGTTTTGCCAATATTAAGACACTGAAGGGAATTTGCTTTTAGTAGTGATGTATTTGTACATGATACAGAACCTGAAAATATGAAAAGGCAGCTGATACCCATGCACGTATAAATTGTGATTATTGTGAATAAAGTGATTTGCGTGCAGAACTGAGCATGTACCTACAGTTGATAACAGAGAGCTTGCCTGCTGTCACACTCTTATATATTATGTACTCTTGGTTTAAGCAACAACGCTGCTGCTTAAAAGATTAATCCACAATGGAAAAACTTGGGAGGAAATGT
Organism: Trissonchulus latispiculum; assembly: GCA_030248195.1. Classification (NCBI taxonomy): domain Eukaryota; kingdom Metazoa; phylum Nematoda; class Enoplea; order Enoplida; family Ironidae; genus Trissonchulus; species Trissonchulus latispiculum. Next base: position 13,869 of record JASAND010021213.1, on the reverse strand, counting down.
AGGCTCCGACCTCCTCCCTCCTAGATCGGAAAATAGAGTAAACATCCCACGGAGAGAAGGCAGAGACCGTATTCAATTTAAAACAAAAATTCCAGATTTATTAGCAAATATTATTGTGAAACTTTTTAACCTTTTCTCAAAAATCGCTCAAAAACCAGATGCCAATTTTTTTACTATGGTTAATTCAAAATTTGCAAAAATTGACAGTTATTGCGCTTGTAGAGTAGGCCCAAGGAATGAGAGGAATGACGTCCACTAAGTGTCCATAGATGCTACAACAAGGGCAAAAAGCTAACACTACGTTTTGATCTCCCATTCACATTTTGGTAGGCTCACTTTAAATATTCAAAAATTATTCAGGATAGACTCTCTTCGATGTAGGCGTATAGTTTCCAGAACAGAACTTCATGTTAATGCATGAAACCTACCTATCAACGGAATTGCTGCACCGCTAGGTGGAATTTTGTCAGCAATTATCATCATCATTACTGCCAATGATAATAGTGAAGTCATTCCCAGTGATATCTTATCATGACTTGTGGAACCAGTGGAAAATGTAAATAAGCCAAATATGGTTAGTAATGTTATTAACAAACTCGGAAGGATCATATTGTAGGCATAAAATTTCGACCTTCTTTTCATATGCACAGTGACAAATAAGTCCTCCTGCGGTTTTGGACAGCAATCGTGATACGTGACAGTTTTATTAACTGTCAAATTTCTCAAATCCCACTCTGAATTCGGAACATATAACAGAAAAGGGGGGCTACTAAGGGTTTCCCCGACATTGTCCGATTGGCCTACTTTTTGGCGAGAATGTAGAGCATGGGTGTGGTCAAAAAACTATCGGGTACTGAGATCTTACCTGCATCTAAGGGAATTACTCTTCAAAGTCGAAGTTTCGGCAAAACTTTAATAAAATTTTGGCTAACGAAAGGAAAATTGTATTACTGGTGCGAGCTATAAGGCTGTAATTGGGGATAAAAGGAAGACCTATAGGAGTACTCATTTGTACCAAATAAGTAGAAGTTCTGCCGCGTGAAAAATATTTTATGTCAAATTAATTATGTTAAATTAATTTGAGAATGAGATAGTTAGCCTCTTAACCCCTTTAATTTTGCATCATCAATCGCATGGAGTTTATTCACAGGTCCCCTCCGATGGGTTGTGCGAGAGTGTACTGTCCAGCCTGAGTGTCTGCGAGCGTGTGTATATGTGTGTGAAGTTCTCTGCCTTTTCCCGTCACAATAGTAACCTTAGTTCTCACTCCCTGAGAAGTAACGCATGTAGACTAGACAGAGGGGAACCTCTCTGTAATTAAGGCACAAGTCACCCCTGAAAAAGAAGAAGACAGGATATTAATAATTAACATTAATAAGTAAGATATAGCAGGGTCCTAGCTAACTCCGAAATTTCGTAGAAGTTCACTATTTCTAAGTTCCGCTTATTTCATCTTGGGCTTCCAGGCCCCCTGTCCGTTATTACGATTCTCTTTTCTTTGCTTGTCGTTTTCATCGGCTCTTCTTTCGCCTGCTCGCCTGTTTGCAGATAATTACTATTTTTCCATAACACTGAAATAAGATAACACTACAACAGCATTAAGGGAACGTTATTACGTTTGTTTCCTGTAAACATATTTGCTAAAAACTTTCTACTAACCAGTGAATAAATGGAAGGTTTGTTTATATTTATTTCTGTGTCCATGTCATGCACACTGTCTCCAGTTACATTCCTTGCAGTTTCCAGTAGATCATTTTGTTTGCGAGATGAGCTATCAAGAAATAAACGCATGGGTTTGTTTCTTATGAACTTCCGTATTCCTATCAAAGACGCGGAAACTACAGATGCAACAAGTGTAACCGATATTAATTCCATAAAGTACACGCCTGAAAAATAATACTAAGTTAAGCAATACTATTTGAACTATTCTTGGCTTTTTTCCGTACAACCGTGCGAAATTATGTATTCACCATACACAAAAGTGTTTTGCCAATATTAAGACACTGAAGGGAATTTGCTTTTAGTAGTGATGTATTTGTACATGATACAGAACCTGAAAATATGAAAAGGCAGCTGATACCCATGCACGTATAAATTGTGATTATTGTGAATAAAGTGATTTGCGTGCAGAACTGAGCATGTACCTACAGTTGATAACAGAGAGCTTGCCTGCTGTCACACTCTTTTATGTACTCTTGGTTTAAGCAACAACGCTGCTGCTTAAAAGATTAATCCACAATGGAAAAACTTGGGAGGAAATGTAGGCTCCGACCTCCTCCCTCCTAGATCGGAAAATAGAGTAAACATCCCACGGAGAGAAGGCAGAGACCGTATTCAATTTAAAACAAAAATTCCAGATTTATTAGCAAATATTATTGTGAAACTTTTTAACCTTTTCTCAAAAATCGCTCAAAAACCAGATGCCAATTTTTTTACTATGGTTAATTCAAAATTTGCAAAAATTGACAGTTATTGCGCTTGTAGAGTAGGCCCAAGGAATGAGAGGAATGACGTCCACTAAGTGTCCATAGATGCTACAACAAGGGCAAAAAGCTAACACTACGTTTTGATCTCCCATTCACATTTTGGTAGGCTCACTTTAAATATTCAAAAATTATTCAGGATAGACTCTCTTCGATGTAGGCGTATAGTTTCCAGAACAGAACTTCATGTTAATGCATGAAACCTACCTATCAACGGAATTGCTGCACCGCTAGGTGGAATTTTGTCAGCAATTATCATCATCATTACTGCCAATGATAATAGTGAAGTCATTCCCAGTGATATCTTATCATGACTTGTGGAACCAGTGGAAAATGTAAATAAGCCAAATATGGTTAGTAATGTTATTAACAAACTCGGAAGGATCATATTGTAGGCATAAAATTTCGACCTTCTTTTCATATGCACAGTGACAAATAAGTCCTCCTGCGGTTCTGGACAGCAATCGTGATACGTGACAGTTTTATTAACTGTCAAATTTCTCAAATCCCACTCTGAATTCGGAACATATAACAGAAAAGGGGGGCTACTAAGGGTTTCCCCGACATTGTCCGATTGGCCTACTTTTTGGCGAGAATGTAGAGCATGGGTGTGGTCAAAAAACTATCGGGTACTGAGATCTTACCTGCATCTAAGGGAATTACTCTTCAAAGTCGAAGTTTCGGCAAAACTTTAATAAAATTTTGGCTAACGAAAGGAAAATTGTATTACTGGTGCGAGCTATAAGGCTGTAATTGGGGATAAAAGGAAGACCTATAGGAGTACTCATTTGTACCAAATAAGTAGAAGTTCTGCCGCGTGAAAAATATTTTATGTCAAATTAAATCTTCAAAAATAGCCAAAAACGCCCGTTTTTGGGCAATGGTACCCCAGAAATCAAAAAAATCAAATTTTTTGAAATTAGACTTTTTGGGATATTTTAACTCAGCGAGATCGAAAACACACCCACAAAAGATTTCAGCTCGATTAGTAAAGATATGCGACTTCTATGGCTGCAGAAAGGCTCTGCACAGGATCCGACAGACTGAAAATGGCGTTTTTGGCAATTTTTGAAGCTTAAAGTTGACATAAAAATTGTTTCACGTGGCAGAATTTCTTCCCATTTGGCAAAAATGAGTACTCCTATAGGACCTCCTTTTATGCCAAATTACAGCCTTATAGCTCGCACCAGTAATAAAATTTTCCTTTCATTAGCCAAAAATTTTCAAATTTTCGCCGAAACTTCAACTTTGAAGAGTAATTCCCTTAGATACAGATAAGATACAGCCGTCTAGTAGTTTTCTGCTGATAGGGGCACATGTGCCTGGGCACACTGCGGATGAATATTCTTCTTCGTTTACGATACAGTGTGTTCAATCAAGAAAACTGTAGAATAATCATCTGTCGAAATTCCGTGTCACATTGCACTTGTCGGATGTTCTGAAGTTTCAAAAGCCGATGAGTCAATCAAAAACCTGAAGTAGGTCTACAGTTAATTGGGCAACCGATAAAGTAAGCTTTATTATTAGTTTTATATTATACGTAAAATATGTCCATTAAAAGCTTCAAAATAATGTTTAATAAATGTAACTTCTTTTAAAACAAGAAAATGAAAAGGTTCAGCGTTTAAATACGCTGCACAAAAGGAAACAAAATTATAGCTGGGCAGTGTTAAAACATGACATAAAAGCAATAAATAATTGACCGCTTGAAGTGTATTTGCATGACCAGATGCTTAATAAAAAGCTAAGTAATTCCAGTATGGAATCCAATACAAAATATATTTCAATGGTCTAGTTAAGTGGTTAAGCGATCGACGAATGGACGAAAAGAAACGAAATAACCTTAATTTAGCAGCAGCCACATTCAAAACAATACTCGAAACTGCTTACAGTAGTCTCGCACTAATAAGGGACGTATATTAGAAATCAGCCATATTTACGATCAATTACGAAAACCCGCGCCCGTTGAAGGTGTTGGCAAAAGGGGCTGTTTGATTTAGGCAATACAACAACTATTTCAAAGGACCTGCAAAGTGTATAGGGAAAATAGTCCACTTAAACCAGTGAATGTCACCAGACAAATAAATTGACAAATTCTGAAAAAGTTTTGGCGTCTATCCTCTGCTTTTTCGCACGATGTCCATATTTTATTCTTCTTTTCCAGTTTAATCTCTATCGTCCCGAAAAGATCGACATCAGTGTTAGCTGCTATGTTCTTTATTAATTCCTCCTGAAAGCAACTTCAGCAACAAAACAGCTATTGGCAAGCATACACTTACAAAAATGTATGACAACTAGCAAGCTCCAAGTTTTATCAGTTTGAGGTAAATGCTCCATGTTCCAACAGCTGATCCTCTAAACGTTGATAGTCAAAACCGAGCATTTTAGTATGCTATGCCGAACGTTGAAGCACACACATTTCAAATGATAGAATCGTCGTATTTCGAACTTCGAACAGAAGCCTTTACAGCGAACACAGTTGTGGATCGATCGGTACACGTTTATGCTAAGATCAGTTTTACTCAGTAGCAATATAAAAGACTACTACAATATGATAACGTAATAGTTTTCAAATATCTGTCTAGTGGTATGTACCCTCAGATGTAAACTAACACGCATTCTGACCAGACACATAAAGTAGTGGTGGTTTGGAGGATTTCATCCCTACCAGATCTTGAGCTCAAAAGGTTAACTTTGCGCAAAGCTTGGAAATATGTCTTGTGCTTATTCTAAATTCTCTCTCGTTTAGTTTTTTACCAATTCTTATCAATATTAACCTATCACCATATGTGGACAAGGAAGAGGAGAGGGAGAAACTCCTTCTCGGCGAAGTCGCTCACAAGAGGTGCCAAAATTGCTCTCACAAAGGGTAGGAGATTCAACTATAAGAAATAAGAAAGTTGCCCAAAAAGCTAGACCCAAATTTCCGAAAATTTTCTGGTCGGATGTTTTGCTAAAACACCACTACTTTTTGATTAAAAAAAGTTGTTAATTTCAGATTTTATTTTAAAAATCTGCACAATTGGGGAAAGTAAACTAAATTCAGCTTACAAAACTGCACTTAGGCAACATCGCTTCCACAATGAGTACCCAAATTTGCTGCTACAAGGTTCAATAAAATTTAACCTCCCCGCTTAGGAATGGACATCACCAATGAGAGGGACACCAGTTTCTTCAATTTAGATGATACGTGATGAAAAAATCAACAATACTGGAAGCTGGTAGGATACGTGTAGTATTAGCTAGTAGTTATTAGAATACGCTCTATGTTGTATATTTCAGCGTTTTAACCTACTTTTGTCGTATTCGCTGCCGCCTCCACTGGGTCACTTTGTCTGTGCGAGGAACTATCACGAAATAAAAGTGAGGATTTGCTTCCGGTGAATGTCCGCAGTCCTACCAAAGACGCGGCAATAATTGAGCCAACAAGTATAACCAATATTAATTCCATGAAATACATTCCTAAAATACAAAGGTGATATAATATATAATTGAGTTATGTTTATAATTACCCACAGCTATGTTAACTTTTATAATCCTTCAAAACTTTCATTTCTGCCAAGACGAAGAAGCAAGTAGATGTGGCAACAAGATACTGGCTATGTACTTCTGAGTAATGTGCTGAGCCTATCTGCATCCAAATTAGCATTAATCTCAATAGAACTAACAGGACATTTCATCTTGAACACTTAAACGCAAAACCTGAACATTAAAATGACAGTGTGCTGAAGATCTCATTAACAGTTCTCCGATAAGATTGTTTATTAAATTAAATTCATTAAATTATATTATTAAATTTTTGTATTAAGCGAGGTGTTAGTTAGTTCTGTGATATTTAGTCTTAACGGAAAGGACTTTTGTTTTAAATAACCTTTAGTAATTAAGAGTGTGACGCTTACACTCTTAACGGGGGGTCCAGTTTTGGGCCATTTTTTCGACTTTCTCTGATCTCGCTGATTTTCACATATTTTTTGTCCAAATGGTATATTTTAACGAGTTTTTAAAATTAAAGTCGTAAGTCTTACGGTTGTCGAGTAATTTTTCCTCAAAGTTGAGGTTTCATGTGTTAAACATAGGCAGTGGAAAAAGTTGTCATTTTTTCGCGTGCGCCAAAAAAATCTCCCGACAAACGTTGATGAATCTGGACAAATTTTACATTAAAATAAAGCTGAAATGTTAAACTGCGGTATCTTGGAATTAGAATTTTAATTTAGGCCTTTAAAGGTTTTTAATTAATTTTTGAAGGATTAAAATTTAAAGTGATGCTAAAATCGTGTTAAATTTTAATCCTTCAAAAATTAATTAAAAACATTTAAAGGCCTAAATTAAAATTCTAATTCCAAGATACCGCAGTTTAACATTTCAGCGTTATTTTAATGTAAAATTTATCCAAATTCATCTATGTTTGTCGGGAGAGTTTTTTGGCGCACGCGAAAAAATGACAACTTTTCTCACTGCCTATGCTTAACACATGAAACCTCAACTTTGAGGTAAAATTACTCGACAACCGTAAGACTTACGACTTTAATTTGAACAACTCGTTAAAATATACCGTTTGGACAATAAAATACGTAAAAATCAGCGAGATCGGAGAAAGTAGAAAAAATGGCACATAAATGGACCTCCCCTTAAGTTCTCTTGCTATTATGCACTCTTGCTTTATCAATAAGCTCAATCGATCATTTCAATTCCGGCCAGCGTCCTGTTTACAGGAACAAAAGGCCATCATCAATTCCTCTTACATTTGCTCAATTCCCACATCTTATGCATACAGGAAATTTAGGGGCTGCCGTGCGCCTGACAGAAAGTTATAAAACTTACCAGAATTAACTCAGAAAGTGCCCCGGGCTACCCATGGGTACCCAATTTAATTTAATTATAGCTTCGAATAATTTGAAGTTTGAATAAAATGTCCTTATGATTGTTACAAGAAAATGGCTATTTTATGATTTCAGGAAATTTGTCGTAAAGACAGCATTACATTTTACATTACGCATTTTCACAGCCGAAAGTAGACAATAAATATAAAAATAACAAATGTAATAGATGTAATGTAATGTAATTAGATAAATAACGACTTTAAAGATGTCAGGCTTGAATTTGGCACGTTTTAGGAAAAATCACAAAATAAATCATGAAATAAAACTAGAGCAGAGGTCGTAGCAGCTCTCACTAATGCCTAGTGTGCAGTTTAACAAGCGATGCTGTAAGCGAAAAGCAAGAGGGTGCGAAATATACGGGTTAAACGGTCACACTGAACATAGACGCTGGCACAAAACATTAACTAACCTATTAAAGGAATTACTTCACCGTTAGGAGGAATTTTGTCTTCAATTATCATCATCATAACTGCCAAGGATAAAAGTGATGTAATTCCCAGAGATATCTTATCGTGGCTTGTGGAGCCAGTGGAAAATGTAAATAAGCCAAATATGGTCAATAAAGTTATCAGCAAACTTGGTAGAATCATATTATAAACATAAAATTTCGATCTTCGTTTCAAATGAATAGTGACAAATAAGTCCTCGTACGGTGCAGAACCATAATACGTAACTGTTTTATTTACAGTCAAATTCTTCAAATCCCACTCTGAATTTGGAACATATTTATGCAAACCTGGACTCGCCATCGTAATACGCAGTCGCGAGCCGCTATAGGAAAAAGAATTATATCTGACTGTGCACAACTGAAACAAGGATAGTTCAAACTGTGCACCTGGCAACTTGGCAGTATTCCAGGTTAAGGTTTGCCAGTAGCAATTACTAATTAGAACTTTTGGAAGCATTAAAATGTCAAATTGCAATTTTCACTAATAACATTAAAATGTCAAATTGCCTAAAAGTATATAATTATATCGTTAACTTAAATTTTGAAAGCTTTGCAAAAGTTGCAATCTACTGTACCTGCTCATCAAAAGGAAATTTACTGAAATCCAATGGACATGACAGCTTTAGTAGCATCAACTTTGTCATGGCGATTGTGCCATCATTTCCAAGTAATACATTCGATGAAAACTGGTTCGTGCCACTCTTTAAGTCAACACTAGAAAATATAACAAATAATGAAATACGTCCGTGAGATTTCTCGAACAAACCTTAATAGCTAACCGGGAAAGATGTAATTGGATATAAGATCATAAACCTTTTTTAAAATTTAACATGATTTATTTATGTAATTGGGGCATTTTCCTGAATCACTCCTGCTAAATTTTATTACTGTTTTGCATTATTGTTTTGCAGTCAAATAGCCCCAGTTACAATTGAAAGTTCGCGAAAACAGCTTAGCGAAAATTTATATAGTTCACCTGTAACAGATAAAAAACCAATAAAAATGTTTTTAACTTTCATTAGGACTTTCCTCTCGTGCTGAGCTGGATTAGCTAAGCCTACTTTATAATAATTTTATAATCTTATAATGCTATGACTTACAATTTTGAAATTAGAAAGAGATTTATGCATCATTTTAGACCTAACAATGAGTACATTCCGATAATTTTAGGAAACTACCGAAATAACATAGTTTTTCAAATACCAGCTAAATATATACCTTCGATCTTTGAACACCGATTTCTCAAGCCTGGAGAATATGCCAAACAATTTAGGGTCATGTTATGGTCAAGGGCTACAAGTGATTCGATGGACATTTTCGAATTTGGCGATGTCTTGTGATTGCCCAAGAAGGGCAGCCAGATTGTTATCTGTGTTGCAAGTTGCAACATAGCCAGAAAAGTTGTTATCCAAACCTTTCGACTGTGATATGCAGACAAAGCGGACTGCAGTAGCAAAGGATCTCCGCAACGATGCAACAAGCATTTACGACAAAAACTAAAGTAAACGAAGCTGGCAGGCTTAAAGGGTACAAGTATAAGTTTTAGAGGTATTAGTCTTGGAAAAATCAATAAAGGCCTCCTTGCAGGCACTAATGCAATTCCTTTGTCCAAAACAGGAGAGAGACTTTGATAAGACATTCTTTGGCAATGTTGCAGCACGACGAGCAGAACTGGCTGTCCGTCAGTCCTCCAAAGGTTAAATTGTATCTGGATGATATCTACCGTTATAGTTTATAGTATATAAGTAGAAAATAGGTATGAGCGCTCACAGCGCTTATTGGATCTTTCCTGTTTCAGGCTAAGGCATTGCTTTAGGGACTGCAGGCAATGCGGTTTTCATTATTTCTTTACTTCTAATGCCGCGTATCTTTACGGACCGCCTGCCAGTTCCAACTTACTTCATTTTTTCATCTAGTTATGTCATTAAATCTATGTTTCTATGTCATTAAATCTTATTACTCTAAATTATAGCAATGATTACTTTTCCACAGGCACTGCGTCTGGCTTCCAAACGAGATCAACAGGCACTTCAAGGAATGTTATTTGTTCGTAATCTTTTGGGTCCCAAGTTAGATACATATCTTGCCAAATCTAAAACCAATTTCTTTGATATTTTATAGTCGTAATTTGACTACATACTTATTCTAATAAAAATGAGTCATCAAACTGCAAATTGTTGAGAAAATTAGAGCGAGGGTAGCATGTTTGTCGGTTCAGCAGGCATACTATAATCAGTTTTGAAGGACCTTTACACGTTTGCAATGATATAGTCTTTCGTATAAAATGCACCTGTTGCTGCAGTCTCTCAATGAACATTGATATTATGCAAATTAGGATTCTGCTGAAATACAACATTAGCTTTGTTGTGTGCACTTCAGTGCATATGTTGCATACAGTGGAGTTGACGTCATGAAGTCTACTGCAGTGTTTGTTTTAGCAGGGGATTTTGGTTAAGGTTTCACTTTCAGTCAAAGTAATTTGAGTTTCTGTCGGAGGAGAAAGTAGTAATCAATTTCAGCTCAGGTATCTGCCGAGTTTAAGTTTCAGTTTCACTTCGTTCAAAACAGCGCAGCTTCTAACCTTTAGAGTAAATATAAAGGACTGTTTGATAACAACCTCCGCTTGCAGCATTTTATCAAAGTACTTTTGAGACGAAGGAAAGCATGTGAATACAGCATAAGAAAATTTAGTTGAAAACATTTTTCTGTCAGACTGATTAAAGAGCTTAACTAAGCATTTCGCAATTTTGTAAAACAGGGTCAAACAAACATCAATCATCGAACTGTAGTATAATACCCCATGTCCTTTCTATCCCTCTAGTTGTTATTTCTGCAAACATTTCTCGCTAGACCTAGAATTTTTCTCATAGCAGGTCTGGCAATAGTGGCTGAAGGATAACAATTTGCAAATTTGGTGGAAATCTGCAAATACCAAGATCAGTTTCGCATACAACTGTTGCTTGTTCAGTCTGAAAGTGCGCTTTTAAATTGAACTGGAGAAAATAAACCATTCTTCTAATCACACACCACATATGGACAGCTTTATGCTCTTCTCGCATTTAGCCTTATGCAATATGTCTTTTGCTAGGTCGTGTAGATGCTTTCTGCATAATTAGAATAAAGAACCTATCTGATCCGTTCGGCTTGGTTGTCAACCTTCATTAAGCGTCCCTGCAAACAGCAGGTAACCGCATGTATTTTCGCTTACCTCTCCAGCAGATGGATAGGATCTGATGCAAATCGTAGGAGCAGTAATTTTTTAAAGCTTGTTCGGTTGCGGTTCGTGCTTGCCGAAATTAATACCGTGATGCTCTACACTTTCAATTTTAGGTCCTTTAGTAAACGTCAAACGTCAAGCAAAGTCGAACATTGAGCCAAACATTTCTGTCGTAATTGATTACAAATGGAGAATTAATAATTGATATAAATTGATAACAGCTCAAAATAATGACATCAAGCTCTTTCCGGATAGCCCCATTCAATTTCGTGGGAAGTAAAACCACTCCTCCAAGAAACCTAACTTGCCTACGTCACAAGTAAGTTTACTCAGCTCTCTGCACCTGATAGAGATAAACCATCAGTGATATATGCTGGTTAAGCTCATCCTGCAACAAAGCAGATAATATAAAAACCAGGCAAAAACAACGAACTCAGGTGCCCAGGCACAAATATGTATACATACATACATACACACACACACACACACACATATATATATATATATATATATATATATATATATATATATGTGTGTGTGTGTGTGTGTGTGTGTGTGTGTGTGTGCACACACACATATATATATGTGTGTGTGTGTGTGTGTGTGTGTGAGTGTGTGTGTGTCCGTGTGTGTGTGCGTGCGTGCGTGTGTGCGTGCGTGTGTGTTCGTGCGCGTGTATGGGTGTGCGTGTGTGTGCGTGTGTGCTAGTGTGTTTATATGTATGTGTGTGTAGCTATACATAAATATAAAATTAAAATGCATACATTAAAGCTAATGGAACGCACGCGTGTCGTTGTTAGATAGACAAGTTGGTTACACGGACATCTAACCACCGAAGTTGGCTAGATAGACATCTAACCGGTTAGATTGTAAAGTCAGCGTAATTTTACAATCTAACCGGTTAAATAGCCAAATTTAATATCTAACCATCTACTAGGTGGCCACCTAACCAATGCAATACTGGTTATATGGTAATCGCTTTAAGATGGTGATACCTTTTAGAGTTATCAGCTATGAACCGTTATTACCCGTCCATTAGTTGTAGTTGAATAGCATCTTTATGTCAAAATATCGCTTAACATTTTTCTTTTGAATGAATGCAATGAAACTATTTATGGTTTTCTAAAATTATCTTTTCTTTTCATTCACTCATATTACCATTTCAGAAAAAGTAAAATTTTTTATTTTTTGCTGACTGAAGCAAATTTTTTCTCGAGACAACATAGCGTAAAGAGTAGATGATATAAGAGAGTGCCCCTAGGCAAACTCTATGTTATCTGAGCTAATTCTAGTGCTTTGACCTGGTCCAAAAGAACCGGTAGAACCGGAGCCGGTAGGATTTTTAGAACCGGAACCGGAACAGGTGGCTTTTGGAACCGGACCAGTTCTAATGTAAATTTTAAGTTCTCTTGAGAGGTCATAACAAACGAATAACTAAGGTGTTTTCGAAGTTAGCTCTTCCTCAAGGTTGACAAAGGTTAAGCATTAAGGATTTGATGATTTACAGCAACTCTTTGAGCGCCAGCTATTGCCTCTGCATTTTTGTGGACTAAACTTAATACTGAAGTATAACAGCAAAGGAAGGCGTAATCTCCAGATTAGGGGTTAAGCAGAGCAATAGTATCCCTGGACCCTGAGATACAATTCTTCTTTAGTAATAATTGGCTAGCGCTACCTTTTGAATAATGCATAATAATAATAATAATACCCAAAAGAATGATTTCGACTGCTTATTAAAACGTTTTCATATTCCATAGTCATATTTTAGTATTTTATGTCGATATATAGGATTAAGCTTTGATAGAAAACAGCGCATTTGCTACAAAGTTATGTTTATGTCTGCCTACAATACTAAAACAAAATCTGTGTAAAATTAACACTTGGCAGACTGATTTAATTTATTGCACATCCAATTTTTTGGTTTCGATGTATGAAGTTAGTTGTACCTGTGTTATGCAGAAGTGCTCGAAAAGTATAATTCTCGTCCATCGATTTGCTCCAATTTTCTCCTGCTGTATTTTTATCTCAAATCAGGAAAACCATCTGCCCCAGATAACTGCATTTCAATGATTAAGCGTTGTAATAGTTGACCCTATATTGTTGAATCGATGAGCAAATATTATTGGACGGTTTGAAGTTGATCGAGGAAAGTTTTATTTTTGACTGACAGTAAGGTATGTTTGTTATTTCTAAAGTTGCGACGTTCGCTTTCTGATAGGCAATTGCAAAATTTTTGTCTCATTGAGAATTACTTAGTATATTGGTAAGGTCTGTTACCTACCTAAAGTATACCCAACAGTTTCGTAAATGTGAGACAGACAACATCTTTTTAACAGAAAGTGTTTATAAAAAGTAAAAAGTAGTCAAAACCGTTTTTAAACTACCTTTATAGTGTTGTGCAGTCATGTTTTATAGCCATTTTCGAACAAATCTAAAAATTGAGTGATTTTAGCGTTTTTAGAAAAACTACCAATTGGAACCGGAACCGTTAGCTAGAACCAGTACCGGAAAAGGAACCGGTAGCCAAGAACCGCTTCTCTGTTCGCTAACGGCCCACCCGCCCCCATCGGTACCTAGTCGAACAGGGGGTACGCTCAGGTAAGGTAGAAAAACAAGCAGTGTGTTAGCAAATTTTCAGCCCTTCGAGCTTTAGAACACAAACATATCGTGTAAATTTCTTTGAAGTGGTGGGTCTAATTTGCGGGGGCGGGGGTGGGCCGTTAGCAAGCAGAGCATAGCTTTTGCTCTGATAATAGAGACTAATCTTAGTGTCATAGTCTTATCATTATGTACTCGTGCTGTTACTAAATTACTCTTAACCTTTTGCAGACGCTTTTGCTT